>VWZK01008319.1:4689-20973 GCA_013396935.1 Baryphthengus martii
CTGCGGGGAGCAGGGGGCCGGGGCTGGGAGCGGCCCGGGCGGCAGAACCTGAGCGGCGACACCTTGTCGGGTCCCAACGTCACGTGTCACATGGGGAGAGGCACAAAAATCAGAGCTGGCACGAAAGCTTTTCCGGTGGGCCATCGATCAGTCAAGAGCTTACCTCGCTTTTAACGGGCCTGTGGACCCATTAACCTGAAAGAAGTGATGTTTAAAATGTAAGTTAATCCCTAAAGTCATAACTTTATGTTTTTGTAAGTATTTGTTCTCAAAAACAAACAAACAGCAACACATGTATACGAATAATAGGTGCTTTATCTGTCGAAGACAAATTAATGTTCCCCTTTTTTCCTGATTTTACTTAGCATTATCACCTGACAGTAACCACATCCCTGTTGGTTTAGTCTGAGGTACACGGAAGCTCAACAGTGGTTCATCTTTTGTGTTCAAAATTATTTTTTTCCCCGAAAAGATAACTGTTAGTAACTTACATTGCTTTTACCATTTTAATCATCTTCAACCAATACAGTTGTAGGAGGGTATGGACAAGCTAACTGGTGACAAACTGTCCCGATTTTAAGGAGCAGTGAATATATGCTACTGCTCTTAGGACTCTTAATATTCTTCAGTCGCTTCTGGTGGAGGACCTTACTGCGTCAAGAAAGGAACCAAAGAGCTCCACTGTCCTGCTTTCAAGTTCTTGTCTTTCAGCGTACACCCGTTTTAGTTCTCACAGTGTGTATGTGCACAGCCTGCAGTTTACTTTAGATTTATGCCTTGAGCTTTTGAAGACCAGGTTACACCAAGTAGCACTTTTTAAAATAATTTTGCTGATTTGAACTACTTTCATTAGTCACTTTCATTACTGACTACTTTCATCTTGCATCTAAACCATGCATATCAGCTGGGGTTTTGGGAGTAGTGACTTTAAATAAGAAATTAAACAAAATGTGTCCACAGTTTAAATTGTTACGGTTTTACTTGTGTAATCTAATTGACTGGGAGCTGTCCTTTTAAGAACCACTAGAAATCTCAAACCAAAGAAAACTACTGCTGCACATAAGCACAAGAACAGCTCTTCAGGGCAAAATTCCTACCAAGATAGTTCAGTACTGCAGCAGTAATTAAACAGGTTGAAAAGTAACAATTTATAGGTGACTAAGTTCGGTGATCGTTTATTTTAAGATACATGACTTACAAATTAAGAGTTCTGGCTTCATCTGTGGTGTCTGTTCCACAGACTCTCCTTCTGCATTTGAAAATCGTTACAGAGCCACTGCTAGTGTCCGTACAGCAACTTTAGCTTTGGTAACATGGAGCATAAGCAGTTCTCAGAGCTCCAGCTGCTATTTTTCCAGCACCATGTCCAGCCACACTGCAGTCATGACGGCATAGTAGAGGCTATGGTGGTAGTGCCCCTCTCCACCTTCTTCCCCATGCCGTCTGTGGAAGGTTCTCTCATAAGTAGCAGTCTTACAAACCAGCTAAGCACTGTCTGCTCATAGGATGATTAGAATGACTAATTGAACACAGTTTTCTTTCTGCTGTGGGGTAAACCTGTTTGGTAACCCTCTTGCATGGCCCAGGCTATAACTCTGGAATGGTCTGTCAAAGGTAGGTGTCTCATCTTCAACCATTGACACGCACATCTGTGGCCAAGCCATAAACTACCGTTGTTAGATTCACAGTGCAAACAAGCTGTAATGCAGTTGTGTCATCCAATAGAAAGAAGACCAGACCAGAGGCCAACCACCAGGCTAAAATAAGGTTTCTAAACGTGCTAGGCACATGTCTTCAGTCCCTGAAGCTTTTCAGACTTTGTAACCAGAGGAAAGAGAACCGAGAGGCAGCGAAAGCAGAAACTCGTAGGGGCAAGCCAGTGACGATTAGTGAGGGGCTACCTAACCCTGTTTAGAGTACCATCTGGAAGTGATGCAGACTGTAGCTTGGAGTGTGACATAGGAGAGAAACTTATATGCCCCTAGATAACGCTTCACAGTCTATGCCAGCGGCAGAAAAACAGGATTACTAAATTCTCATCCACTTGTTCCCATTCACTGCGCTTCTGATATTGTGCTTCACATGTTTGTAGGAGGTTTATAAATAGGGCAATGGGCATACCAGGTTAGCTTCACTACAGGCAACCAGGAAAATCATATTCTGAAAAGAGAACAGACGACAGGATTCAAAGTCTATGCAGACTTTTGACCATTGAAAAATACCTTGACATTAATGGTGTTTGAATATGTTGGTGATTATATGTTAATGATGGTTCGGACTGTGTGGAAAGCATATGACTGGAAAAAGTAATTGCTGGTTTAAGCCCTTACTCAATTGAAAGAGAATCACAAAGTTATTTTAGCATGCTAACAGTCTGGACAGATTATTTTATACCCAGAATGGTATTTCAAGTTTTCCTTCTAGATGTAGCCATTCCTTCGTAAATAAAAGGAGGACAGATGAGCATCCTTTAGTGCAGTATACAGCAGTTTTTAAAAGATGCTAGTGTCAATGTTGCTTCAAACTTGTGGAATTTTTTGTACCATTAGGGTAAGTCAAGAATACATTTCCTTTATAATAGCTGTTGTGGAAGATCTACCATTTTATCTTAGTAATCTAGAATCTAGTATCTGGATAAAGTCATGAAAGTTTAGGGAGGCGTTTTGAACAACACTTGATGCAGACTTTCATGGGAGTATCAAAGCCAGTGTATTTCCTTCTGGAGTCAGATGCTTGGAGGACTAAGCAGTGAGTATCTTTTACATCATAGGCTATGACTCTCACAAGCTAAACACATACCCTTCCCTTGCCAAAGCTGAGTTGGAAAGGAAGGGAAATATGGGTGCATGTTTCTACAGTTTTTTGTCTTCAGCAGCAATTCAACATACTGCAAAGGACAATGTACTATTTCTTCCTTTGTTCCTGCCTTGTCAATAAGATTTCAGCTGTGGGAAAATGTCCTCTCTCTGATCTTCACCTCTGCTGTCACTCGTAGATGTTAAGAGAGGAGAGATGTGATGCTTGTGGCAGAGAAAGACAGAAAGCTGGTTCCTCCAAGTGGAAAAGAGAGCTTGCAGGAAAGCAGAATGGTGACAAGCAAATGTCAGAGGACCTGGAGAGGCAAGGAAGATTTTTAGAGAGGAATATGTAGGGTGCAGTGTCTTGAAGAGAAAATCCTTATTTCTCATTCGCTACCAAATATGTTACAAAGCACAGTATCTGTGCACAGGTAATTAAACACACAAATCTGTGTTTAAAAGAACAGAGGTTGCAAAGTTGAATTATTCAAAGGTTGGTGTATTAAACTTGGCTAAGTTTAAAAATTACTTGGGTAATCTTAACTTTCTTGGAACATATGAATTATGATTTCTATTAGAAATACTTTGTTACCAGATAATAATTATTCTCAGGCTGGCCAGTACTCAGAATAAGGAGTGTTTTGTTAGAGCAGCAAGGTGGTAAGTGTTCAGTTCACTTTTGTATGAGACTGATGTACCTTATTTGCTGCTCACCAAACCGTGACTGTTCCTTTTGGACATCTTTTGCAATGCTTAGTGTGAATCACAGCTAAGTTTTACATAAAAGTTTCTCTTCACAACATGTCTATGAGCTAAGACAAGTATTGGCATTATTCTAGGGATAGGGAATGAAGCACAGGAAATAATCCACTGATTTTGAATGCTCAGTTTAAGAGTTACGTGGTTGCTTTCAAAATGTTTAACGTCTTTAGATTTATTTTTTAACCAGGTCTACTCCCCAATCCTCCTTCCACCAAGACAACAAGGAAGACAAATAGCTGTGCCACCACCAACAGGGGGAGAAAAGACTGTGAGAATGAGCAGCAGGGAGCACTGGTGCTTTTAACTCATAGCTCTGTTGAAGACAAAGTACCATGAATTCATATCACAAACTCCAGGTACACTACTGCTAGAAGGAACCTCTTTCCCACTTGCAGGAAAATCCAGTTTGACAAGAAATGAGTCAGGTATCCTTGAAATAGCCATTTCCAAGCAGCCATACATTAATTCCCAGAGAGCCACAGTACTTCTGTGAATGCAGCAGTGGCCTCGTGGAAAACCACAGCAATAGTGTATCATAAAATTTACAAACAGAATGAGATTTGTCAAGGAGCTTTGTTTTTTGACGTGAATTCTCTGTGTTTGACATCCCAGTCCTGATTATAGTATTTTAAGACCATAAAGACAATACTGCATGTTATGTTACAGGTTTTTAAAAGAAACCTGTAGAATGAGGTGAACATAGATCAGATCCAGAGTACAAAAAAAAAAAATCTTTATAGACAACTAGGACAATAGGAAAGTAAGCATTTAAAAAGAGGTTATTGTAATGGAAACTGTCAGGCAGTAAGTTTAGATAGCACAACTGGATCCATCCTGTGTATTAAAAATGTTCATTGAGAGTGCAGTCCAGCCACAGGGATGGAAATTGGCTAAAAGAGAGGTTAATCAGGTTCATTCTTCTTCATTTGGCTCTTCTGCTTACAATTGTACTTTAAAATGGACTGGCTCCAGAGCAGCATCTGTTTGTAAAGTAATCAGTTTGCTGGTTATGAGCTTGACCTATTTGTTCTCAGCAGAGAGCACTTAAAAAATAAACCATCTTTGCCAATCCAGCTTTTAAGCGGAGCCTGAAGAGTCAGTAAGCAGTAACTCTGTAAGCCCCAAATCATGGTGTCAAGCCAAACTTAGAGTATACTGTGTTTTGGGGGATTACTTTTCTGTATGGAATAGTATACAATGTTGTGAGTTCCTTATCTATAATCATACCGCAGAGAATCAAACTGGTGATGAATGTTGTCTACATTTGTCAGGTTGAATTGTAAATCACAAATACATTATTTACAAGAAGTTTTAAGGAAGAGAGGTGTTCAAAGCAGTGTCTTAAATTAGCATTTGATGTCTGTGTAATCTGCACCATAAACCGTGGCTTGTGAAAGGAAGGGATGTCAATATTGCAATCTTACGGAAGTTTCTGGCTAAAACCGCTTCTGAGTATTTAGATTTCAATTTATTTCATATTTCAGTTCAGCCATTAGGAATTTAAATTTTCATCTGTATTTTTATGGCTAAATCCAGAGTGTTATTTGAACTCGGAGAGAGTTGCACGATGCAGAATAAGTGGGGGGTATGTTTTTGATGCTGAAGTGTATCTGTTCAGAAAAAGCATGCAGGATATTTAGATGAAAAAGGAAAAAAAAAATGGAGTAAAATAGAGTTACATCGTATTACCAGATTTCTACCTGAGGCTCCTGGTGAGATCTTAGAAAGAAAGAGGCTATAGACTCTAGAGATGACAATTAAAAGCAAGAAATAGGAGTCTATGAAGGATGCTGTCTTCAGACATGATCAGAAGGATGCAAAAAGTGCTTTGTAATGGGAATGGTAGAGGAGTAGGTGGATATCTGTAGCAGTGCTTGAAATCTTTGGGGCCTGTGGTTTTGTTTCAGAACTATTTAGCTGCTGGAAGAAGTTGATGTGTATTAGGGCAAAGGAAGTGACTAGGAGCTATGGAAAAATAAGTTAAATCAATAGTAAAGAAATGAATAAGAGAGAAACTACGAGGAGTTTGGAAAGGAACAGAGTGCTATGTGAAAGAAAAATACTGCTCTGAACTAAGAAATCTCTTTGTAAAGAGTGCTTAGTAAAGTCAGGTTTGAAAGCAATTTCAGCAGGGTGTAGGAGATACAGAAAATAGAGAGGAAATGAGGAGCAGGAATTCATAAGCTGAGCATCACCAGAGGACCTGAGAATGAGAGAATGTAAGACATCAAGTTCAGGCCAAAGAACCAGTGTCAGTGATGTGAGAGGGAAGGACTTCAGGGCAAAGAATCTGAACTGATGCTTTATAGGAGAGCTAGTGTGTCAGAGAGGAAGCAGTAACTTAAGAGAGGTAAGAGAAGCCCCATGTTGGAAAGGCTTTGGAAAGGAAAGGGAAAAAGCTCTAAGGCATGTGACAGCAAAAATGAAGTCCAAGAGAAAAAGGATGCTATCAGGGAATGCAAATAAGGCTCATAAGATTGCCTTGATTCTTGACGCTGATCACGTATTATGTCCTCTAGAAGAGCTAAAATGAACAAGAGAAAGTCGTGCCTTTCAACTCAAAGTCATGCCTTTCAACTTAATCACTTTGTTCAGATCTTGTCATGGGTGCTGAAACTGAAATTTGCACAAGCGTGCAAATTGTGTGCAGCCGCAAGCTGCAAGCACAACACTGATTTGCATTTAAAGCAAGGGAAAGAATGATTAGTTTTCATCGGGATCAGGCTTCCCAATGCAGTGTAGTGTGAGATAGCTCAAGTGCCCTTGTGCTGTCATGGGCAGGACTCACGCTTTGACTAGTATTTCCATGAACTGCAACCTTCAGTGGTCCCCTCCCCATGAGAGCAGAAAGCCATTATATATGCTCAGTACTGAGGGATGAGGAGAGAGGAGGGGAGTGGGTGCCTGTCCTCTAAAATGTACTTCCTCAGCAGGTTGAGCCAGTCTTAGTGCGTCAAGAGTCCCCACCACTCGCTCCTTCAGTGATTTCCTACTTCTTCTTTAGTGGTTGTTTGAACCCTGGAGGTGACTGTTTGAAAACTGTTTTGGTTTTCATCCTCTCCTTCAGATTCACTGGGGGTGTTTTGGAGGCCTTAGCAGGATGAGCTAATTCAAGAGGATTGGTAACGTGCAGCTAGGAAGGGATAGAGCCACGTCAGTGTTTAACCTAGATTGATATAATTTCTGGGATTGGGCCTTTACAGTTTATTTCCACGGGGGTGCAGAAGGATGATACACACCTCATTCTTTCCATCTTACTTACCTTCCTCCGTTGTCACTCCAGATTTCAAACATCCAGTGTCATGCTTCCTTATCTTGTGCCAGCTCTAGTTCTTATCTGTCTAACATTCTAAAGCATCAGGGAACAGTGCCCCTGAGGGAGCAGATAACCATTTTGTTTGAAGGAGTCCTGGCTAAGGAGTTCTTCAAAAGGTAGCAGGGATGAGAGCTGTTAAAGCCATTATGTTGTTTCAGCTGCACACAAGACCGCCACAAGTCCTTTGTGAGGACTGTAATCTTAAGTAGAATTCCATTAGCTTAAAAGCAATCTGCTCTGTATTGTTTGGCCAGGAGTGCTCTGAATGCATGTAATACGTTATTAATGCATTATTAAATCATTCATTGCCTTTAACTCAAAGAGCCTGGACACAGTAGACTGCAATAATCTCATCTTTATTCTGGGAAACAGAGTGGAAAACTGCGTATGTGTTTGCTGCAAAGTTTGAAGTAATTCAGTGAAACAATAGTCTCTGATAGCTTTGATAAATTGTTCTCAGCTGTACTGTTAGAAATGGGAAATACAGTTCCTTTAAAAATCGCACAGTCTTACAGTGGAGCAGTAAGAAAAGGAGTCGAACACTTTGAAAGCGGGAAGATAAGACCTACATATGAATATATTTGATGTCAATTTGCACATGGTGGGCTTGATTCTTGGTTGTGGTAGCTCAAAGGAAATTCAGGTTCTGAACCTCACTTTTTACAACCTGTTTCAGTCCAACATAAGCAACAGCATCCATCATATTCCTTTAATATATATTGCGTATTGTGGTGCTAAAAAGGCTTCAGAGCACCATTGTACATTGACCACTTTACTTAAATGGATAGTGTGTTATAAAAAATGCCGTCTCTGCTGTACTTGCCCTGTGATGTTTGCATTACGGAATGAGAATTCTCAAGTGGCAAGGTGGAAGGATTTTCTGGTGGTTTTCACCCCTGGAGCTTCTGAAACTGTGAGACTGCAAGTGTTAAATTCGTAGTAGGGACACCATTTCACTTAACTGCAGTTGTCTTGTTTCCTTTTTTTTAGGTCAGAATAACTGAGAATCTAGAAGAAGGAGGCACATTCACCAAATATGGAAGAGGATGCCAAACCTCTCTTGGTTCCTGTGGGAGGTGATGAAAGCAATTATGGAGTCATGAATATACAGTTCAATCCAGAAGATTTTAAGTGCAAGAGGTATGAGGAGGGCTGAACATACAGAATGATTATATAGCAGTGAGTTGTTCAGGTTTTGTGTTTAGCAACAGAATCCTAACATTTGGAAACCGGAATGTGAGTACAGATGGTTCCTCCTTTGTCTCTACATGATATTATTTTCAGGCACCGGGTGAACAGATGTTCATATTGCGTTTTCTTTATAAAGATAAGACTTTTCTATTGATTTCACTCCAAAGAGAGTGCTCCAATAAGAATTTGGCACGTGGCTTTTAAAGTGCTCTTCAAGCACTGAATATCATGTGTGTATACTGAAGCATGATGGTTTTTATTTAGCACAACAAACTGAAATGTAAAGACTATGCAAGAAAGCTTTGCCAGATGTTGTAGATAAATGGCTGTCGGTATGTATAAATGGATCTGTATGCATGCTGCAGGTGATGCTGGAAAAATACATTATTTGCTAATACTGAGGGTATTGTGTGACCTTTACAGCCTTTTAAGAAAAAAAACTGTAATATTTTTTGAAATTCAGCAAATACGGAAAGCTTCTCAGTCCAGCCTTTTGCCATGCCCGTGAAAGTAATACATACCTAGCTAAGTGGTTATTTTGCATGTCTTCTTAGAAGTTTCACATCTCCGTTCCCCAGAGGAGGTCAGAGTGGAAAACTCCTCTGCTGTTGGGAGTTAAGATTTCTGTGAGCTGCTCCTGCAACCAAAACTGATACAGGAGTGGGAACTAACCTGATGCTAGGTGGCGGCACCAGCTCTGTGTTTTTAGGCAAAGGAATAGGCCAATACTATCTCTGGGACCCTGTTTATGGCCCTTTTGTCCCTTTACATCCAGCCTCAGTAGAGCAGTTTTCCTGAAGGAACAGAAGATGGCACTCTTGTATACAAAGTCCTCTTGTTGGGGCCCACTTCAGAGAAAAAAAAAAATAAAAAGAGATCTTGATGATGGTGTTTTTGCTGTTATCTCAGCTTTTGAAAAGCCAGGAGAGCCTGCTTACAGGTTAGCCAGCTGCATAAACAACAATAGCTCTTTACTCTGCATGCAAGGGAAGGAGGATGAGAGTCTAAGTGAGCCGTGGAAGACAGGTGTAGCAGCATACAGAATTGTATATATAAAGGTTAGGAAACAGTAAAGTACTTTCAGGTGGGGAAAGGAAATGCGCAAAATGAATTCTTGTGTTGTTATCTGCTTTCAGAGGAGTATCTGAGCTCCTCCTGGCCCTGCTGTCATAATACAACTGCTAATGTATATGGCTTTTGGGAGCTCCTTGTGTTGAAGGAGCTGTGTGTTCTGTTTGAAGAGCAATGGTGGTGTGGTGATGCAGTAGCAATGAGAAAGGCTTACACCATTGTGATTTATCAGAATTTCAAGATCCGGTTTTCAAAAGTGAAGTTCGGTATTGTTTCCTCAATGGGTGTTTTTTCTTAAGTTTGGAAACTCGGCTTCATAAAAGGTCAGAGCATGTGGCATTTGATTCCCTTCTCAAAAGCAGAAGCATGTACTTGGATTGTGTTCCCACCTCCACAACCTCTGTGTGGAGGTCTGTCCACTTTGTCCTTACTGCTCCTCTCTTGAGTTCACTCTCCCATTTTCTAAGACCTAGTCTTTTGCCTTCCAAGTATGCAGAGGCACAGAGATGAAGGTCATGAACCCTGGCATATCAGGAGGGCCTGGAAATCATAGTGGGACCAAACAAGATTTTACTCCTTCTCTTCATCTTGGAAGAGGCAGCTGCAGACTTTAGAAAGAGGAATGAGGAAGAACAAGCCCTCAGAGAGGGTCTGTGTCAGTCCTGATCAGAGCAGTGGGCAGTTTGAACGGCTTCTTCCTTAGAGCTTTAGGGAGTCTGAGCTCCAGGGAGAAGTTTATCACACGTAGAAGCATCAAACAGTGCAAGTGCAATAGTACTTGATTTACTTTGCGTAGTTTGGTCCTTTTTTTAATTCGCTATTCAGAAACCTGACCTGTGGGTGGTCATTTTGCTTTGAGGTAGCTCTTGGAAGTGTTCTGTGTGATTTGCTTATAATCACTGTTTGTCTTTCTTAGTGCTGTTCTGTTCTTTTGTTTGGGTTGTTTGAGATTCCACGGCATTTACATAGTTATTTGGTTTTCTCAACAGCTTGGAGGTTTTGGGATTTTTGAAAGGCATGCTTTTAAGTGTTTACATAAGAAGAATAAGCTAATTGTTTTTTAGAGTTGTAAATTATTTTGTCTGGTATTCTTTTGTTAATTTGGGGAAAATAGAAAGCCACTCTTAATCCTCTTAAGGATGTTATTACTGTTCTTTGCAATGACCTGAATGACTCACACCATATTAGGTGTATTTTCCTCATTTTGTAGGTCCATTGAAAAAACGGAATGTCATTGCTGCAATGGCTTATTAATGATTATTGTATGCAAGAGTGGGTGTTTGTTTTTTCCTCTGACTGCTCTTTAAATCTATTTATTGTTAATAGATACTGCAGTTGTCTTCGGGAATACTTGAACCTTCAAAGAAACAAATGATGTTTTGTGTTGATTGTTTTACATATGAAAAAACTTGACAATGCCCCCTGCTAAAGGGAGATCAAGCCTTCTTCTTTTTCTTATTCTTTTTGAAGTCCCAAAGTGTTCTCACACAATGTAGGAGAGATCAGTAGGTGAAATGAAGCAGTTACCAATTAAACGGTGTCTGTAGGTGGCAGTCAGGCAAGCCTTTTTCATGCAGAAGCGGTTGGTTCCATTTTATTTTCAGAGTTCTTTTAACTTACCAAAAGGTAGACAATGGTCAGGACTAACCTGTGCAAAACTACAGTTTCTGCATTCGTTATGCTTTTACTGCTCCACACACATGTGGTCTTTTTACTCCTTTGCCTGCTTTTCATTTTTCTATGTTGCTAACACTTTCATTACTAATTCCTAATATTGCTACTTCTTAACTGGAAAGAATTAAAACCTTCTCAGTTAAGAACCTTTGTACTTCTTGGTAAGAGAGGAGCAGAATAACTTTACTTTTGAGACAGAAGAGGGAACAGTGCTTGAAATGTGTTATGGTAAACCTTGTGATTCTTTATTTGTTAAAATTTGTATCTGTGAGCCACAGTGGTGGCTTAGTATTGTGCTAGTTTTTGCTTCTGCTTCCAGCATTTTAGGACACTAGTGTGGTGATGCTGTAATCATTATAATGGCAATATGACATGAATGTGGAAAAAAATTCAAGTAAAATGTCTCTATTGGCTAGAAAATAAAAATCTTACAGGATAAACTATAAACATGCTGTTTACAGTACTTAAGTAAATTCATAGAATGCCCCAGGTTGGAAGGGACCTCCAAAGGTCATCTAGTCCAACAACCCCTGCATTACGCAGCTTAGAAAGTAAAAATCAAGTCAATCATGGAATTCTTTGGGACAGGCTTCCTTAAGAGAAAAACAGTGGCCTCTGTGATGTTCCTATACAGGTAGGCAGTTCCCAGTTAAGAAATAGCAACCTATGAGTAGAGTAATTGTCTTCTTACTTTTTCTTACTACTTTAATTTCCATAATAGTGAATCAGTTTTGTTTCTGTGTAATAATTGTCTTATCCCTGAGAAGTAACTGATTGATGTGGGGTGTCAGTGAAATCTGTGCAATACGGTAAAGTGGTTCCTTGTGATGCTTTTGAAGGAGAGGAAAGAAATTGTTAAGCATCCTGTAAGCAAGTGGTTTGTTTTTTTTTATGTTTATTTATATATGAAAGCATCCTGTAAGCAAGTGGTTTGGGTTTTTTTCATGTTTATTTATATATGAAAAGTTTATCTAATGTGAAAGCATCAATGCCATCATGTAGAGCCAAAAGACACATGAATGCGAAAAATGGTATTATACCGTAACAGCTGAATACTCCATACTACTTAGGATGAGATGTCCAGAACCAGTTCTTGCAAAGGTACTTGGAAAACAGTGTTATTTCATTTAAAACTTCTTGAGATAGGTATTCATCGTGCTGCTTCATTGCTTGGCAGGATGTAGTACATTACTGAAAATATCCAGAAAAATGGTGTAGCACCCTTGTGAATGCTAGCAGTTGCACGATTGTACGTAGTTTCCCAAACAAATTTTCCTGTTGTGCTAGTCCCCCTAACTCTCCAAATCCAGCACTTGATCTTTGCCTAGCACAATATTTGGGAACAACGTTAATCATGAACATCTCTTTGCTCTTTCTTTGCTTGCAAAAATTGCTACCAAAATTTGTAATGTCCGGAAATTTGGACAGAAGCCTTCTTCTCTCTTTTCCTGGACCAGCACTAGAATTCTTATTAACTAGCCCTTTGCGCGAGTGAGAAATAACGAGCAGATGAGTATAGCTGCAGGTTTTCTGGGAGTTGTTTCTGAAGTACATGTGCAGGGTGTAGCGTATGGGAGGTGTGGACCTTCTGCGTGAGATCCTTCATCTTGTCTGCACTCATTGTGCTATGGAAAACAGCTGGTTTTACTGATGCATTTACTCTGGTACAAAAACAACATTGTTTTTCAGGGTAACTATTGAAACATAAATTGTATTTTTTAGTATGGTTATAATAAATTAATTGGACACTATAGTCTTATCTCAATGTGTGGAAATTGTCTACACTGTTTTGCATTAATCCAGTCATGTAACTTCTCCCGTTTCCTAGATCATGTTGTCCCACATCCTTTTCATGATCATTTTGCCACATGAGAGATAATGTGATTGCCTGTATAAATGAGAAACTTTTGTAGGAATCTCTTGCAGCGGCTGATGCTTGTATGTACAAAGTGCTTGTCTGCTAGACTTAAGGTCCCTAAAGAGTTTTCCAGAATACACCCCAGGTTATATCCTGCCTGCTTTGGGCTTTGCAAATCTGTCATTGAGCACTTACTTAAATCTTTGAGAGCTTCTGGGCCTTCTGAGTATGCCCCACGACCAGTCTTTGATCTGGGTGTAGCTGGGGGCTGAGAAATGACCTTGATGCTGGACAGAGTGCTGCCCTCTCCTAGCAGAGATCAGGAAGGCAGGCTGCATCCCAGCCTGCCAGCATAGCTTCCAAGTCAGGCTGATGTTTTCAGAGGTGTCTCTGACAACCATAAGACTGGTGAATGGACGGTCTGTTTTTTCATAGTCACTTGCTCAGTGAGACTAGAGGTGGTACTCTGAGAAAAAGAAAGTTAGTTGCTGCTTTAGATCATTTTCATTCTCAACCGCTGTGCGTCAGAAGGGATCAAGTAGGGAAGCAGCCCGAGTACTGGCAGCGTTAAACATGTGCGCTCCTCCAGGCAGGAAGCGGCAGAAACTTTATAGAATTTCTTTGGAGTTATTTTGTTTTGTTTTCCTCACCCATAGATTAGATTCTGGATCATACCCTTCGGGTTTGTGCTGGACTGTAGATTGCTTGTTCAACCACACTCTGTTCATAATATTGAAGAAAATGAAGTATCTTCCTCTAAAGAATTTCTTACCTACAGACAGAAATGGTTTTGCTACATGTGGAGTTTTTTCTTTATATTTGTTTGGTCATTGACTGACAGTGCTGCTTTCCCCATAAAATAGGATGTTGCATTCATGTTTTCTGTTACTTTATTTTTCAAATAATCTATGGTTTAACTTGAATTGCTTTGAAATATAATCTCCCACTGTCTTCCAGTCTGGAAGAATCTACTTTGACTTCCATGTTAGTAGTTGTTGAACATCATTTTGAAGGCTATCTTTGCCATAGATCTGCTTGCTTTGAAGCAAAATATAAACTTTGTCTCAGCGTAATTTTTCACAGTAGCAATGGAAGTTTATGGGGATGTACTAACAGTATTCATTTGAGATAAAGATGTAGTTCTCATTAAGCTCTTCTTATTATGCAGCTGCAGTGTAATTAGCAAAATACGTACTTCTCTTGTTCTAAATATAATGTGTGTCTGTGATCCAAAAAGATAACAGCAGAGAGCTGCCTGGGGGAGGGGAGGCAAACATGTTAAGTTTCCTGTGTTCATAACTATAGCCTTTATTTTACAGGTCTTCAAATTAAATATTTTTAGCAGTGTCTAATGATTGGATCAGCCCAATAAATTTTAAGCTGACAAGTGAAGTCCTTTAGAGCTGACAGTCCATGAATATTTTTGTATCTTACATACCTATGGCATTAGTTAGCCCGGTCAATGTGCCTCTGACTTGAGTACTAAAGCTATTGCTTAAAAGTAATTCCTTTTTAATTGCAGTATCTCTCTTAATTGCTTACAAGAACACCACAGAAGTCCACACACAAAATGGGGAATTTTCACCTTCGTGCCACATACGTGGAAAAGAGTGTTTTAGAAATTGAAAGTAACTGGCAAATGGCTTAACAAATCTAAGCCATTTTTTCTGTGATAAAGGAAAATGTAAGAATTAGTTAAGTCTGAGATGAAGAAAATAATGAATTTGTGGATAAGGAAGTTATTTTTCTCCGTTTCCACTTTGTCAGTCAGTTTTTATTAGTCTCATAAATGCTCTTACCTGCTGTGTTCCCTTAAGCACACAGGAATAAAGACCTCATCACTTCCAAAGACAGAACAACCAGCTTTCGAGCTGTGTTCCTTTTCTTTCTTTCCCATAAAAGGTGGTTCCATGGTGCAAATACTTAATGATTCACTGGGAAAGAGAATGGGACCTTTGTCATGGTATTGAGAGCTGGGGCAGGAGGGGTTGACCAATTTCCTTTGTAGTCTGAGCCAGAAACGAGTATTGAAAAACAGTCAAATCAATTAGGCTTTCCTCATACTAGAGGAAAAATAGCATGGATTTCACTTTGGGTAGCCTGAAAGCTCGTTGTGATCTGTACTTCTGTGAGTTCAGGTTTTAGGGTGGTTCTTGTGATTTAATGATTGATTTAAACATCAGTCTGGAAGAATAAGGTCAGAAAGCCGTTGAGATTGCTTTAGGAATTAAAAGCACTGGTGAAATGGGAAAAAAAAACCAACAAACCTTGTTTCAAGGCTTACAGGTCACCTCTGTACCCTCTCTTGTTTGAGAAATTAGCTTATCAGTGCTAGGAGTGAATGTCGCATCTAGGCAATAGTATAATATGCCTATCTGTAAGGAAATTATACTTGATTAAAAGTATGTATCTGCAATCTCTTGATTAGATCTCCTACCTCCGGTATCGTCCCATGCATGAAGTGAGCTTTGTGTTGTATGGTAACTTTAGGAGCAGCTTTCACTCTGCTTGCTCTGTACCTGTGTACGCAGAGAAAACAAGGGGCCTGTGGTGTGGCTGCTTTCTCCTTCAGTGGTTGTGGCTGTGCCTGCAGTCTAACTCGGCTGGGGAACAGGGGAGGGAGACCTCCGGTACTCTGTACAGCTCTGTGTGAGAGATGTAGGACTTCGTTGTTGACAGTCCTGTTCTCCAGTATTACGCTAAATAAATCTGAAGGGAGGACGTGAAGTAGTTCAGAACTGCAAATGGACATCTGCCGTTCCATGTTCTGTGACAAATCACATTCCCAGTTGCATTGGCTTAAAAATAGCATGAGCGCATGGACTTATTTGGGCTTGGTTCCTTCTCCCGTTAAACACACTGTGGTTTTGGCTGTATTGGTAGCTCTTAGCCTTTTCATAGGTGGTCCTCATTACCACCGCTCGTTCTATTTTCTTTTTCTCTGTCTTCTTCCTGCTTCTGCATTCTCACGTTTTCTGTGTCTACCTAGTTGTGGCAACACCACTTAAAACTAATAGCACTAATAAGTTTGGCCAAGCTTATTAACATGTGGTTCTGGTGTGACTCATTGTTGAGAACTAATGGACTGGATATTAGGTGTGATTTTTTTGTGTTAGGTTGCCCTGCAGAATCTGGGCAAGAGGCTGTTTTAACATGCATGATATAGGAACATGGTTCTTTAATGGATGGCACCTTCCCTCATGGCAGTGATACTTTTGCACTTGCTTTGTGTCTGTGAATGACAGACTCATCCTGAGTGATGCTAAGCGGTTCTCTGAGTTGTATATTAGCTCTTGTGTTCCAGGGTTTTAAGGGTTTTCCTTTTCTTTCTTTTTTTTCCCCTCCTTTAGACCATTTCATGTGGAACCTACCAACATCGTCAGTGTGAACGATGACACGCAAAGAGTCACTGATGAAGCTTCAGCAATGAATAAGCGGATTCATTACTATAGCAGGCTCACGTCTCCTGCAGACAGGGCATTGGTAAGGCAAAGACAAGGCCAGATAATCTGAGTGGTCTCTGGCATGTTGGATCTTCCAGAGCCCAGGTTTATAAAAGAAGCACAAATAAAGGTAGGGGGGGAATCACTCTGCAGCTGGCTTTGAAGTAAATA
>VWZK01008319.1:21007-36844 GCA_013396935.1 Baryphthengus martii
AGTAGCCATGTGCCTTAACAAGGTCCTGTGTTATCCCAGGATGTGAGTGACTTCTTGTGCAATTGCTCCATCATCCAAAGAAAGCACACAAACAGCTTGAATTTTGTGACAGTGGTCCAGCCTGCCCAGATGTTTGTACTCATTTCTCCCTTCTGTAAGAGAATTTAAGCAGTGGTCAGCTTCAATGATTAAACTAGCATCATCTGTGTACGGTATATTACAGACATTTTGTGGAAGAAAAATCTATTTTTTTTGCTATCTAACTAAAAATCCTATCGACTGTGGGGGTTTTATGGGAATAAAATTAATATAGTCTGAATATGTTCTGTTTTATTTTAATGCACTTTTCATGGAAAGATTTTGTGCATTACAACAGTTGGCTTGCTGTATTTGGGGCAATATTTTCTTTGGTGTTATTAATAAGTCTTGGTTTTTATTCATTTGTTAGATTGCTCCTGATCATGTACTTCCAGCTCCCGATGAAATCTACGTGTACAGTCCATTAGGAACTGCTTTTAAAATTGACAGTTGCACAGATGGCTATGGTAAAAACTCCAGTATAGTGACAATGTATGTTAAGCACCTTGCCACATATTAGCCACAAAATGTATTATTGTTGAATGTTCTATACCGTATGAATAACTATTGTAGCTAAGAGGATAGTATGAAGTAAGAGTGCTTCCTAAATTACTCACTGGCTTTTTTCTTTTATTCCTAGATTTATGATATGGAATACAATGATGGGTACATCTATATTAAGTATCCCATGGGGAATAAAACAGGTAAGGCTGAATTTGTGTATGAAAATTATTTTAGCAACATGACTTGCTCTTCATTTTTCTGTAGTGTTATTTATAAAGAAAGTAAACTATTTCTCCCTCTTAACAGGCAGGCTTTACCACTGGAATTATTCTCATCTTACTGATGGGCATTTTGACTCTTTATTGCTGCTACAGAGTCGTGAAATCACGGAAAACAATACGTAAGAAATACAAAGCTTTGTAACAGAAATATTTTCATTAAGTGTGAAATACAGATATCTAACAGATTCTTAGTTTGTCTATGTCTTTACTATATGTTAGACCTGACCTGCAAATAAAAGCTTTTCCTTTGAATATCTCTCAGCTTTTGTAGTTTGGATCTAAGCTCTATAAGGAAAATATCTGTCTCCCCTTATTAAATTATCCTTCAGTTCCTTGGGACCTAAGTATTATAGCCAAACCCACACTCAGCAACCAAGGTTTCAGATGTTCGCTTACGAAGTGTTTTGGGACTTAAAAAGTTACAGACTTCCCTCCTTCATAAGCACGTGTATTTCTGATCATGTTCTGCAGTGGAACAGCATGGGCTGTAGCTGCATCCACTTGTGTTGTATGTCTGTACTACCCTAATATTTGTATATTGGAAACAACTTATGGGTAACTGCCTCGCTGACAGTGGTTCTACTTAGTAGAACGTATTGTTACTGTTCAAAACTCTTCTTGCAGCAATTAAGGTTGGTGCTTTTATATATAAACTAACCCCTCATTTGCTCAAATAAAGGCAGTTAAGACCTCCAGTTTGTGGCAAGTAATAGTTGACGACTAGTTCATGGTCTGGCCTACTTTGTCGTAACTCCTGCAGAAGGCTTTATCTGCAAATGCATGGCTGCTTTTTTGCCACCATGTCTTATTCCAGTGCTTGTGGAAGTACTGAAAGTAGTAGTATGGCCACAATAAAAGCCTCTACTTCTTCAGGCTCCTTCCATCAAACACCTGATGAGTCTTATACTTTAAAGTCTACAGCAGTCTTCTTAGCCCTTGGAAGCACTGTCAGAATATTCTGGCAGACCACATCCTGTCATGAAGAGTTCTACTGACACTAATACAACATTTTGTTCAGATATGTTTCTATTTTTTGTATTTTCTTCAGCTTTAATAGATACCTCAAACTGGGAATTCCCAGATGTTTGCAAGTATTACTTTGGATCCTTTGGTCAATGGTCAAGTCTCTTATTTTCTATGGTATCGCTTGTTGGAGCCATGGTTGTTTATTGGGTGCTTATGTCCAACTTTCTGTTCAACACAGGGAAGTTTATATACAGTAAGTATACATTTTTGGTTAACTTCTACAGGTATCTTGTGGAAAGATCAAGACTTTGCTTTATACTGGAAAAGGATTGTCCATTTTACTTCATCTTGATTTTTCTGTTACTTTGCATGAAAAGTCAATTGAGAATAAGTAACTGTGTGAAGTTATGGGCACAGTCATATATGTTTTCAAAGCCAATTTCTCAGTTCCTCTCTTAAAGTGATGTTTTAATGAAAGGGTAAGTATTACTTGATTTGCATGTCGATAATGAGGCTTCTCGGTATGGTTTAAACAGCCTAGAACTGGTTGCTTATGTCCACTTTGTGTTGGCACTCACCCCTTGTGAGTTTAATAAAGGAAAAACAAATGTTGTGCAGAAGCAAAGAAAAGCAAAAGTAGTTATTGTCCCATCAGCAAGTGATGTCCAGCCCCTGCATGGGAAGCAGGGCCCCAGTACATGTAGTGGCTGTTCTAGAAGACAAACACCTTAGTAACAAGTGCCCCCCACCCCCTCCTCTTATTGCTGAGCAGATGCCATGTGGTGTGGAACATCCCTCGGTCAGTTTGGGTCAGCTGTCCTGGCGACGTCCCCTCCCAAGGTCTTGCCCACCCCCAGCCTGCTGGAGAGGGGGGAATGTCAGAGAGACAGCCTGGATGCCGTGCCAGCACCGCTCAGCGGTGGCCAGAATGCGGTTGTGTTACCAACGCCTTTCTGGCTCCCAGTGCACAGCACAGCCCTGTGAGGGCTGCTGCAGGGAAAGGTACCTCCAGCCCAGCCAGGCCCGATACACCTGTCTTTTTGTGTTGTTTATTTTTTTCACAGTGTCTCATGCTTTTGTTCTGTTTTTGTTTTATGAAATGGACATAAATCCACAAATGCAGTTGCTAGTCCTAAAACGCTTTTTAAGTACAGAGGAAACATGAGTTGGCTATCCACCTATACCTAAGTACTCTAATTCTGTAAGAGCTATCAGTTATTTTAATGGCTTCACACTGGTTTGATTTTTTAAAGTAGCAACAGAAAACAATGGTGAAGTGAGGAAGTGACAAATGAATGTAATCTTTTGATGGTGTGTATGCTTATCGTGGTTTAATCCCAGCTGGCAACTAAGCCCCACACAGCTGCTCTCTCACATTCCCTAAAGTCTAAAAGTTAGAAAATTCGTGGGTTGAGATAAAGGCAGTTCAGTAGGTAAAGCAAAAGCTGCGTGTGAGAGCAAAGCAAAACCAGGCATTCACTCACCACTTCCCATCAGCAGGCAGGTGGTCGGCCATCTCCAGGACAGCTGGGCTCCATCACGCAGAATGATTACTTGGAAAGACAAGCACCATCACTCCAAACATCCCTCCTTCCTTCTTCTTCCCCCAATTTTATATGCTGAGCACGACATCATATGATCTGGAATATCCCTTTGGTCAGTTGGGATCAGCTTCTTGTGCACCTCCAGTCTGCTGGCTGGTGGGGTGCTGTGAGGAGCAGAAGAGGCCTTGACTCTGTGTGAGCACTGCTCAGCAATAGCAAAACCATCCCTGAACTATAAACACTGCTTTCAGCACAAATCCAAAACATAGCCCCACATTAGCTACTATGAAGAAAATTAACTTTATCCCAGCTGAATCCAGCGTAACACTGAACTNCGTGGTTTAATCCCAGCTGGCAACTAAGCCCCACACAGCTGCTCTCTCACATTCCCTAAAGTCTAAAAGTTAGAAAATTCGTGGGTTGAGATAAAGGCAGTTCAGTAGGTAAAGCAAAAGCTGCGTGTGAGAGCAAAGCAAAACCAGGCATTCACTCACCACTTCCCATCAGCAGGCAGGTGGTCGGCCATCTCCAGGACAGCTGGGCTCCATCACGCAGAATGATTACTTGGAAAGACAAGCACCATCACTCCAAACATCCCTCCTTCCTTCTTCTTCCCCCAATTTTATATGCTGAGCACGACATCATATGATCTGGAATATCCCTTTGGTCAGTTGGGATCAGCTTCTTGTGCACCTCCAGTCTGCTGGCTGGTGGGGTGCTGTGAGGAGCAGAAGAGGCCTTGACTCTGTGTGAGCACTGCTCAGCAATAGCAAAACCATCCCTGAACTATAAACACTGCTTTCAGCACAAATCCAAAACATAGCCCCACATTAGCTACTATGAAGAAAATTAACTTTATCCCAGCTGAATCCAGCGTAACACTGAACTGGTATCAGTAAGTGTGGGAAACTCAATTGTAGTTCAGGGTGTCATAAATGAAAATAAATAAAACCAAAAAATAGTTTTCTTCCCACAAGACTTTTTGCTGTATGAGAAACAGGCTGCTGTTAATTGCATTTTAAAAATCTGAGGCCTACTGCTCCAGTTAGTTTTCTGTGTGCATAATACTTCCACATGCAGCAGGAGCAGATTTTAACCAGAGACACACTAATTAAATTACCACGGTGATGGGCATTTTCTTTGTCTCTATATACATAAATATAGGGAAACTGCTCTCCAATGCACTCATACTGGTGAAGTGCAGAAGCTCAAAATTAACCTGGTGTGGCTAAGCACTAAAGTAGCACAGGAATACACTGGAAACAAAATAGTACTAGAGATGACTGTAGACAGTGAGACTTAAACCTTTTTTCCAGAAATTCTCTTATTCAAAATACAACATGGAAAAAGCAGCCTACAGAGCCTCTTCTGAATAAAAAAAAAACAAAGGAGAAAAACTAGTAGGGGAAGCTTTTTCTGTATAATACCATCTGGCCTAGTTGCACACACTTTTCTGTCCCAAAAGAGGCCGGTTTTAAGACGCATCTCCTCACTAACCTACTATACAACACTGGAGACAGAGGAGCTGGGACAAATAAAGGTATGCTGAAGGAACAGGAATGAGTAGCTGGGAGGGGAGACTTGGGAACTTCATAAATGGGTGGGCTGCTGAAAATAAAGTAGTGCAGTGGAGGACTACTTTAAAACACTAAAAGAAAGTTTTAAAATACCCACTTGGGTTTGAAGGGAGTGCAAGCTGCTGTAGCAGTAGTGCCTTTGATGTAATTTTCCAAAATACTTCCTTACTTAATTTTATCACGTCAACAGATAAAAGCCTAATAGCAGTTTTGGGACATTGGTGGTAAGTTTTTCTTCTTATTTTCAGACTTTGTTCACGACATTAATGTAACAGATATTGTTCCTGGCACCAATGGAAGTAACAAAGGTAAGAAGCACTTACTGGTACTGTGTTTCCTGGTTTCGAGGTGGGGATAAGGATTAAAAAGCAAATTACAAGTTTGTGTATACTCAGATAGATCCCCCTTAAAACCATGAATTTTAGACCTCTTAACAGTAGTTGCACAGTGAGGATTTGCCTTAAGGAATTCTAACTTCTGCACCCTAAAATAGAGGCACATCAGATCTGTTTACTGTACAAAATCTTGGCTGGGGCACCCTTGCTCCTTGCCTCCTCTGCAGCAACATTCTCGTTTAAAAAAATTTGGTATAAGAACAGTTTTCATGATGCTCAGCGCAAAAAGAAACAATTGTCAGGCTACTTAAGCGTCTGCTTACGTTTTGTGAAGAGTCTGACGTTTGCACAACTAAGGGAAGAAACTGTAGTCAAGTATGAAGATAGGTCTGGTGGGAGTTCTTAAGTCAGCAGAATAATGCGGAATGAAGGCAGGAGCTAGGCATTGTCAGCCTCTGATCTTCCTGCCTATATCTGGTAACCAAACACATAGTGTGTTGTTACAAAGCAAAAAATTTTCCCTGTCCTGGATGCTTATGGATATGGGGAAACATTTCAGTACCAGCAGGACAGCTGTGTATCACACTACCTGCAGCTGTGTTTCTGTAGAGCAGCTGTTTGGAGTCAGGCAACGGACTTGAGAAGTAATTCTGAAAACCGGCTGATTTGCATTTGAGATAGTGTTGAATCGTGTTTCTCCTACAGTCCTTACTAGCAAGGCACTAATAGCTGCTGCAGTGCTCTTTTTCTTGAGCTCTCTCTTGCATCTGCTGTTCTATCCAGTTCTTATGCAGCAGGGGGTATATCTTAGAGACAAAGTAGACAATATTCTGCAGCGTCCTGCAGCAACTGCAAAATTTAAAACAGCTGCTTCACAAAATTAAGGGCTGCCGGATGCTGGAATGACTCTTGGATGGGCATTCAGGGCTACCAAGGAGATCACTAAGAACAAAAGCATTTTTCAAGGTCTCTGAAAAGATCCTCTTACAAGCAAGGAAGAGGAAAAAAATGAGAAAACTGGAAGTAATGTAACATAGTGGTACATCAAGAAATTTGACAGAACACTGTTTACACCTTTGCCTTTGTAACAGAACAGGTATGCAGCCAGTGTGGGAAAGAGGCTATCAGATATTGTGGGATGTCAAAATTTAAATCAGACATTCAGAGGAAAATGACACAGGTTCATATTTCAACAGAGAACTTTGTAGACATGTGTTAGAAAGAAATGCTGATACTAACAAAAATCAAATAAACATGGTTTTGTCAACGGATCTTTTTATTTTGTTGGTTTTGTTCCAGTCACTTGTTCAGGTGCAGTCACCATGTAACAGGAGTGTGACATTCCTTTTTGGCAATGTTATGGGTACATATCTTAAATTGCTTCTGTTGTGTTGTTTTAGCAGTAATGCATATGCACCTGACACAGCACCAAGATGACAGAGTGGTTTGGTTTGGTGCATGAGTTTCAGACCTGCCAACTGTTACAGTAGCTTTCTTGTCATCCTTGGTTTGTGTGTTCCCAGAGCAGCTCACGGTAATACAGGCTTTTCTGTACACAAATGCACTAGCATCTTGGTTCATATGATCATACTCAAGTGTGCAAGGACAGATCACAGTGCGAAATCTGCAGCCATATGCAGAGGGTGTGTGGCTATGACTTGGTTCCAGCAGGGGTATGTAGGCACTGAATACACCTAGTTGTAGGTGGTATATGACCTTGAAGGCTGAGTCTATGCCACAGCTCAGGCTTCAGACAAATTAGCATCTTTGTTACACGCAGCTGAAAGAACCATAGTACTTGTCAGCATAGAGTGCAAGGAGCCTAGCAGTGAAATCTTTGCTCTAAACTCCTAATTAAAACCAAACAAACAAAAAAAAACCACAAAAAAAAGCACAAAACCCCCTACAAAACAACAGAAGTTAGGAACTGAGTTGTCAAACATTGCTTTTGAGTGGTCCTATTCCCCATAATTAGAACACTCTCCAGAAATTGACTCTGAAGATTCTGTGCAAGTAAAACCCTTTTCATGTGGGGATATTTTTCTTTTCTTCCAGTCATTTGTCCAAGTGCTGCTAGCGGTCACCCACCACAGAACAGCAGCGTGATGTTCTCTTCTGGCAACAACACAGGTTTTGAACTCTTCGAGAAGTGGTGGAACAAATCACAAACAGTACCATTTTACCTGATTGCTGTTCTTCTGCCCCTGCTAAATCTGAAGTCTCCATCCTTCTTTGCAAAATTTAATGTCCTAGGTAGGTAATAAATACTATTAAAGCATTGGTTCATTGTAGCTAAAATGAATGGAAAAGTGAAAGCTACTCCAGTGAGTAGAATCATAGAACAGAATCATTTAGGTTGAAAGAGACTTTTGAGATCATCAGGTCCAACTGTTAGCATTGTCAGGTCACCACTAAACCATGTCCCTTAGGACCACATCTACACATCTTCTAAATAATTCCTCTGGGGATGGTGGCTTAGCCACTTCCCTGTGCAGCCTGTTCCAGTGCTTTACAAACCTTTCTCTGGAAAAATTTCTCTAAACCTCCCTTGGCACAGTTTGAGACTGTTTCCTGCTGTCCTACCACTTGTTAAGTGGAAAGAGAGACCAATTACCCCCTCGCTACAACCTCCTTTCAGGTAGTTTTAGAGAGCAATAAGATCTCCCCTCAGCCTCCTTTTCTCCAGGCTAAACAATCCCAGTTCCCTCAGTCACTCCTCACAAGACTTATGCTCTGGGCAGCTCACCAGCTTCATTGCCTTTCTTTGGACACGCTTCAGCACCTCAATGTCCTTCTTGTAGTGAGAGGCCCAAGGCTGAACCCAGTATTTGAGGTGTGGCCTCACCAGTGCTGAGCCCAGGTGGACAATCACTTCCCTTTCCTGCTGATCACACTATTCCTGCTTCAGACCAGGATGCTGTTGGACTTCTTGGCCACCTGGGCACACTGCTGGCTCATCTTCAGCTGGCTGTTGAGTAACACCTCCAGGTCCTTTTCCATCAGGCAGCTTTTCAGCCACTCTGAGAGTAGCTTGCTGCTCTCAGAGTGGTTTGTTGGTTGGTTAGTCACACACAGGCTCTATCTTGCTTTGCTTGAGTCTTACAGTTAGTAGGGAGTTACTTTTTCTTCCTTTACTCTCTTGATAATCCTGTGAAACAGATTTTCCCAAGTGGTGGTATACATACTACTCCTGCAGCACTTGATGCATACTACCTGGCACAGTCAGTCACACCCTTTCTCACCTGGTAAACATTTCAACATGGGCAGTTACTTCCAAAGAATAATTGCTTCTGACCTGAACTTACGTGCCACCAATCAGTTGGTTGATTAATCACAAAATCAATCTATTGGTATAAGCTGCTGCTGTGCTTTGCCACAGCTCCCAATACTCTGGCCTGTTCTGTGCTACAAGGATTAAAAATTGTGACTTCTCCTTGCTTCCTTGTCTTGTGATAGAAGACCAAGGCCAGTGGGATCGGTAAAGTGAGTAAAGCACATGGATGATGGGTGTGGCTGATCACAGTTTATGGAGCAGGAGAGTTCTGAGGGTGTAGCATTGAAGTTCATTATGAGGAGAAAGGGAAAAGGAGCTGGGGATCACAGAACAGGTTTAAAAAGATGGACATGTATTGTAAAGGAGGTAGGGGACAGGGAATTGAGGGTCTAGTTTGTCCTCTTTTAGTGTGACAATTAGAGCTTGGACCTGTTGCTAGAAGCAATAAATGAAAATACAACACAGGAACTGGGGTAAATGATAGTGTTTCTTTGTCAAAAGACACGTAGACTAGGTATTACATGTTTCTATGTCAAAAGTAAGATTTTTCTGTAGACTAGCTATAGCTAGAAAATACGTTATCAAGTGAAATCTAGCCATAACTGTACCTGTTTTTTAAAAAAAGCACAATATTGTAGGGAAATATTTTTTCATTTGAGAACCTGAATATTAAAATGTTATATTTCTCATAACTTCTATAGATTATTATGTAATTCAGAAGCTTTTCAAAGGCACCTTAATATTTGTAAACCTTGAAGTTTGTAGGGCAAGAAAAAATGGCAACTTAAGCTGATCCTTAAGAACAGAACTTGTTATATTCCTAATTCCTTGACTATGATCTGTATAATCAAAAGATAACATCAATTTATTTTTAACCTTGGAGATATTGCTAGAAAGAAGTGATGTCTTACCCGAATCTGGATTCTAAACTTACAAAATGTTGTTTCTTTGTCTTTACTTACAGCCTGTTCTCTGGTGATTAGTGGTGTTATTAGTCAGGAGGTTGCATCATCACAGTAGCTTTACTTAATGTTTCACAATTTCCTTCAAATTTTAAGTAGCTGTTATTCTGCCTTTACCTGTTTCAAGTGTCAGGAGCCAAGATCATACATCCAATCCCAAGCAAGGCATTTATACCCATCTGTGACCTTATCTGTAGTCCTCTAGCTCTGCAGCACATTGTTGGATGCCTCTGAGCCAATGAGATGGAAGGCAAATCCAGTGTTACGGTCAAGATTATCCAAGGTTATGATCAAGACAAAGTGTAAATCAGTAGTGATCAAATGTCATTGTCATCTTCTAGTGGAGGGAAGGAAAAGAAAATTTAGATGTAGCCTATATTTTTAAGAATATATACCAACCATCACTGTTTGAGTTACAGGTAACTAGCTGGGTGGAGCAAGATTAAAATATAGTACAAACACTTTCTACTGCTTCATGGTGTTTGTTTGGCTCTTTTCTAGGTACGGTTTCAGTTGTCTACTTAGTTTTTCTGGTTACTGTAAAGGCAGCTCGTCTGGGAATTCACTTAGAATACAACTGGTTTACGGAGAATGATTTTTTTGTACCAGGTAAGATAGTTAAAACACAATAATGAAATATATATGTGGTGGGTTTAAGAGTTTTAAGCAATTCATTAATTACTTATCTAATTTTCAACACCTCTGTGACACAACTAAACTGAGGAAATGCTGTCTCGTGTTGCATATAGAAGCTCAGGAATGATCCCTTGTGACAAATTAACAAGGAATCCTTTTCCCTGTGATGATCCCTAATTAGGAGGCAGTATCCGCATTGTGGGGGAGTCTTTAAATGCTCCCATGGCCTTCTGTCTACAGACTCTTCCTGAGTCTGCAGGAGAACTGCTGCCGTAACTAACCCATGTAGACTGGAAACCAGCCTAAGTCAGGTTTTAAGTATCTTGAAGTTCAAGTCCAAGATCTGTTAAGCAGTCCTGTTGTAGAATGAGTTACAGCACAACACAGGTGCCACAGGTCAGAGGAGTGGAGCACCCAGTAGTTTGATTATTCTGGCAGTGTGAGTAGTGGTGCTAGGACATGGACAAACATGGATCTAATTAATGTAGATAGAACTACTACTGATTGTTCTAGTGGTGGGGGAAATGCAGTGCTGAAAGGGATTATGAATCTGTCAGTTTACTTTTTATTATTGAGACTAACGTGGATGGCAAGCCCAAAAGTTGCTGGCACTCAATTGTATCAGTAGTGTATCATGCTAGTTACGTATAGAAGATACAGTGAATCCAGCCCTAGGGAAGACATATTCTCTCAACCTCTATGAGCCCTTCGTTAATTGCCTGGGGTGTGTTTACCTTGCTGACTTCATAACACTTTAGAGAAATGTGGTTTAAATATGTTTGCATGAAGCTCTCTGTGGTTTGTTCTATCAGGGTTTGTGGGCCTCTGAGGAGTGTTTTGCTGCATTGCTCCATGCTTTCCAGAAGCTGAGCAAGCTCAGGGATCTGTGATTGCTCTTAACACTCTAAAGAGTACATATATCCTTGTATAATACCAAGAAAGATGGTGCTTTTCTGATGTTACCATGGGTAGATTCCTAGACTGGTTGCAGTGCTTCCAGAAACACAATCTTGTGAACATAATTCTTCAAGTATTAAGTGAAGCAGAGCAATGATATTCCCATGGATGCAGAAAAAAAAAAATATTTGTAGATGCTGTAAGGGGTTTGATAAGACAGGAAGGTCCTCTGCCTTTCTTTATGCCCTGGTTTGCAAGTAGAGTTTCTTAAACATCTACTGATGTTGTGTTTCCTCTGGTAGCATAAGTGACTTCTTCTTAAAAAAATGATGCTCACAGAGCAAATGATTCCAGCCCCTCTATCTCCGTTTTCAGGGACCAATAGATTTACAGCTTTGTTGCAATCAATTCCTGCCTCAAAAATGCTTTTAAACTGTTCAGAAGCAGAAGAGCTTGTATGTGTAAGTCCTAGATCAATTGAATAATCTTTGGTGGTTGGGATCTCCCACGAAACTTTGCTGGAGAGTGTGTTACGTAGTAATGCTGTATTTTTTACTTCCTGATTGAATATCTGAGTTGTCTATGGTCAAAGATGAGATGGATTGTCCCATTTCGGCATGGAAGTTCATATTTCTGCCAGTAGACTCCACAGCACTGTATGTCCTCTGCATTTTGGCATGTTTGTTTCAAGTAAGTTATTAACACTTTTTTCCTCCCTTAGAGTTTAGAATTCTGTTCCCTCAGCTCACAGGGGTTCTGACACTTGCCTTCTTCATCCACAATTGTGTCATCACGCTTCTTCAAAATAACAAGAATCAAGAAAACAATGTAAGTAATTTCACAAGACTGATGATTTCTATCTAGATTGCCAGGCAACACCAATTTTTTCCTGTCTGCTTCTCTTGAAATCAATCCAGAGACTGTAATAGCTTCGGAAAATGTAACTCACTGTTGTGATCTGATAAGAAACCAGTTATACATACTTTTCACTGGCTACCAACAAGTAACAGATACATTACAAATTTATGGAAATAAAAGCCTGAGGAGAAGCCCAGACTTATTTGTGGTCAGGCTGGTATTAAATGGCCAAATTACACACAAGAGGCAGAAGGTTTGACGGTGTTGTAAGACTGTAGAAAAACTTACCAATTTTAGAATGAAGGTTACTGGGGAATATTTGGCATAGGATTGATTTTAGCAGAGTCCTAAACAATATTGTTGGGATCAAAGTAGTAGTTTATCTCCGAGTTGCCTCAGTGGTTTTGTATCACAAATCAAGTTAAGGTTTGTCAAGAAACCTGATCCTATTTAGGAAATCCTCAGAACTAAAGCTTAGATTGAGAGTCTTTGTGATATGTAGCCTTTGGACGGGTCCTTTGACCTTGAAAAAGCTACATATTGCTCATCCAGGTGGAACTATATTCTTTCTTAGTATCTTCCCATTATGAAATGCAAAATGGAGTAAACATGATACAGAGTTAGAGTCCTTGCGTACGCTTTTACTGTAGTTATTTTGATTTGATTTTTTTTCCTCCCTGCTTTCCAGGATTCTTGTCCATCTTAATTGAAATTTTAACTATAAAGGTAGCTACAATAACATACAAAGATTTTCAAATATTAGTTTCATGAAAAACTGGCAAAGAATCATACAGTGGTTGAGATTGGGACCTCTAGATGTCATCTTGTCCAGCTCCTCTACTCAAGCAAGGCCACGTGGAACCAGTTGCCTACATGGCACATAAGATAAAATATATACGGTCTGATCATTCGAAGGTGGAGTGCAGATTGTATGCCAATGCACTGAGATAACCTTTTGCTTTGGTAATATGCATGATTACTGATTTTGTTCCCCCTGAACTAAGGTGAACATGCAAGTGATCACCTTTGCAAAGGAGTCATGAATTCTCCTCCAGGAAACATTCTTGGGATTCGTGAGCATTTCTGAAAATAGTTTAACAACTGAAGAGGGGGGTTAGTGAGGCTCTGGAGAAAGAAAACTGAGTCAATTTCTTCTCTAAGAAAATCTTGGAATGAGGAAAAGGGCAGTATTTTTCTTTCTCTTTTGCTGTGGCTTTCAAATTCTAAAGGCGTGGTCACTCCAGCAATCTACTCTGTATGCAGAGGAGACCTAGTGCCTCCATGCGACCTTCAAGACTTCCTGTGGCTTTTCCTCCTCCATCTACATCGGAGAAAGCATTCAGCTGCAGAGAGCAGCATCTGGAATCTTCTCCAGCTTGCTTTTCCTGTGTTAAAGAGGAAGAAACTGATGCCTGCATTTGAATCAGCTTTTCTGAATGCCCTCCCTGGAATTTACATTGAGTTTCCAAGTCAGCCCTACCATGGATCCCGAGTGCTCAACAAGACTCTTGCATTCCAGAAGAGCATTGAAATTGCACAGAAAGAGAATATGGCAGGAAAAGTTTGCAATGGGAAACCAAATCTGTGCATGGTTCGTCTAGGAGTTTTATTTGGCCAGAGATTTCCTCTCCTGTTTGTAGCTGTACAGGAGCCTTCCACCTAGGTCTCAAAGTGCTTTGCAAATGTTAATGAAGCACTGATGCTCTTAAAGAGCTAGCTGTTCTGTGACCATTTCACTAAGCTGCTGGACTAGGTGGGAGGTTTACATATGTATAGGGCTCTCAACCTCTATCCTAAGTCACAACTCGGGTATTTTTTCCTGTGTATTTAAGATAAAAAGATGCTTTCTTATATCCCTATCTCATGGAGACTTGAATGGAGATGCCAGGGTTTTATGGATGGACCTGTTAACATGTCACAGTTCTGTTAAAAGGCACAGAACTTGGCAAGCTGGAAAAGTACTGGTTTAGTTTTGAACAAAACTTGCTGAAACTAGTGATCATAAGAACAGCTCTTTGGGGAAGTGGAAAAAAAAGTAAGAGGAACAATAACATTCTTTTTATGGGGCCAGAAATCCAAAACAATAGCAGCTTCCATTCTGGTCACAGGCATGTATCACTTCCCTAAGCTAAAACACACTTAAGTGGAGGATTCCTTTGGCTGCTATTCCGGTACAGTGGTGTGGGTGTGAGAACAACAGTGCACTGGACTAAGCCAAATGTTCAGCAGTGCAGCCTGGAGATGCCCTGTGAGCAGTGTTCTTAGACGGCAGCTCAAAGTTGAGCTCCCCATTTCCATCTACATTACTGCCTTCCTCTATTTATTGGTGTAAGTTTTTGTGCACTCCGTGCAAGTTTTTGTGCATTGCACGATCAACTTGTTTGGAAACTGATTGCATAGAAAACTAACCTGGCCACAAAAAGGTAACTTGTTGGGTTTTCTGTTTTGGGCTTTTTTTCTGTTTCACATCCCTGATGTAGTTCCCTGAGCAACCGTACAGATATTGCACAATCGCAGACCATGTTCCACGGGCGTGAATACAAATAGTGCTGTCTCCTAACAAGTTGTTTGTGGGCCTGCCTGGGGGAATGGCTGGGAGTGGGGAGATGATTTTTGTCAAGGTGCTAACTGCAGAAGGCATGGAGCTGTGGATGGCTCTTACTTCCCGTAATATTGAAACACTGTTTATTCTTTGTGAAGAGAGTGAGCTTCCACTGATGCTGCCCTACCGCTGGTTTCTCTTTCCTGACAAAATTATGCACAGCATTATGCATCTTGGTGAAGTACTTTTTTTGTCACCGTGTTAAATGTTACCACTTGCCCTTGATGCTTGAATAGGTGAAATCTGTTTCTAGGATATGGATCAAAATCCTGTTGAGATATTACAGATGCAGCATCTCTCTTTTGACAAGTGATCGAGCTGAAATGAGATGGTCAAAAGGTACTTCTAATGTGGAAATTGATACAGTCTTCTTCACCCAAGAAGCAACTTTACAAGCTATCTTAGATTGTAGTACTGAGATAAAAAATATCTATTTTCTCCATGGCATGCGACAGGGAAAATAAGGCTGAAACTTGCCTGTTCTTTTTAGCATCACATAGGAAATACCTGCAGTGCCACAGAGCCTTCACTGTGTTGCATACAGTCCTGTGCAGGTCCTGCCTACGTGGTACTAGTCTATGAATGTGATACAACATCTTGTACTTTCAGAGTTTTCTTTATCGGACTCATCCTTTTGTTAGGAGGCTGGTTTCTGCCTTTGTTCTACTGCTGCTGCCAGCCTCAGTCACCCAATTTTCTGTTCTTCCGGAGGCATTTTTAACACTTTGTTCTGTGCATCTGACAAGAAGAGCTCCTGGTCAGCCGTCACTGCAGCTAACAGAAGGTCTCTGAGTTCCACTTCAAAATCTGCCTGTTATTTCAGGTGTACTCGACAAGGGCTTGGCAGATGGCAAATTGTAGTCCTTATCGGCTGTGACGTGCATGTTATCTTTGATACTTCCCTTCCACTCAGATGCCCCAAATGCTTCCTTCTTTCAACCATTTCTTCTGCATTTGATTCTTGAATTATAAACTCCAAGCGGAAGGACTGTCCTATTCTTTATGCTTAGACAGCTTCCATCACAGTGATGTCCATTCTGAATATAACCTTCTTAATACAAAATTTAAAATAGATAAATGCGATTATTGCTCTGTTACTTAAAATTAATCCTTTTATCTCTCTCCATATGTCCTTTGGTTTTATCTGGAATTATGCTATTTACACAGTATTTATAGTCAAGGTCTTCACAGAGTGAACCCAGGTCTCCTAAAGAGTAGTGAACATTAACCAAGAGATGTTCCTGTTACAACACAAACACACACTCCTGTACCAAGATAACCATCTTATATGCAGAAGCAGATGTTTGCAAGGGAGCTGACAGA
>VWZK01008319.1:36868-66464 GCA_013396935.1 Baryphthengus martii
CAGATGTTTGAGAAAAAAATTAATTCCAGTTTTTGAATTGTCTTTATTTTCTTTTCTTGTTGCTTACAAAAATAAAAATCTGGGTATTCTTAGTCTGATGACCGCACCTGAAGAAAAGGGTCTGTTGTGTTACATGCTGTAAAAATACATTATCAAAATTATCTCAGCACTTAGTTTCAGTACAGATTAAAGCATACGCCTTTGCAGACTGTAAGAACATGAACTGGTAATGTAAGAAGAGGTAATAGCACACCAGCTAGCTATCTACCCTTCTTTCAGACTGCTTGCCCTCACAACTCCAAGTGCTTGTCACAGCAGCAAGTTTTACAGTTGATTCTAGAGCTTTTATGTAGGCTGAGTAGAGATAACTGTGAGTTACTGTGCTGTCTTTTTGCATGAATAATAAACCTGAGATACCAAATTTAAAGCAAGTGAAAATGGGTGTTGTCAGATGATGTGCCTTGTAAAGGTCTTGGGTGCATTTTGAAAAATTGTCAATGTCCTGTCTTCAAGAGATGAAAGTCCAAGACTCTCTGGAAAACCACCTTATTCTGATAAGTCTCTGGCTCCCGCAGTTAATGGAAGTTTTTGATAAATTGCTGTAAGAAATCTGGATGCTCAAACTTAGTATTCTTAAAATCAGTTTTAAAGACAAGCACTGCATTGATGCTTTTAAAGATGTAGCTGTTATATAAAGATTTATACAGCTTCTCATGTCATTGAGGAAAAATTATGGGAATAGTTTAAAGAAAATGCTGTTGCTCAGCCTCTGATGTAGGTTGGTATTTCTTACTCTGTGACCAGCGGGAGAAGAGTGAAGACTAGAGAAGTATCTGCAGCTGCATATAACTGGACAGCAGGAGGAAAAGGCTGCAGCTGGAAGTGTGCAGCTGATGGGGGTATGAAGGTCACGCTGAGGTACCTGTTAGCAGTGCATTGTTGTGTGATGAGAAATTGACCTCTTGCAGGCTGATGGGAAAAAGACATCAATCTTCTACCCCAAAAGCAGTGACAAAATGAGCAGGAGATTCCAATTCCCTCACTGAAAACTAACTTCCTTCTGAACTTCTCTTGAAACTCAGAATTTAGCATTTTACACTTTCCACAAAGGCCGCTTTGCCCTCGGGAAGCCCCAGGACGGTGTAGAATATGCTTCTTTTGTCAAGGAAATAGCTTGAAGAAGCATTTAGGGAAATATTTCCATACACAGATGTGAGCAAGCTTTGCCCACTGAGCTGGCTGGAAGCCACAGTTGTGGTCCTGGTCTGGAAGCAATATAGTCCTAATAATTTGGTGCTGTGCCTGAGCTTCTAAGATTTGCTCCTTAGTCACAGGAAAATAGGGTCATGTACTGAATCATTACTAGTAATCCTTTAAGAAGGTGATTATTAGCAGCAGCTGAACAAATGGTTTGCTACAAGGTAATGAGTGCTTTGTAGTGTAGCATAAGTTTATACAGAATATAGTTAGTTAATAACTAGAAACAAATGATCTTCTATTTTTTTTCCCAAATAAACCTGATTGATGTAGAAGAATAGCTACTAAGTACGTTGTCATGAGGTCACTCTGATGTATATGTGGATTCTGCAACTTCATAAAGTGCTTGAATGTAGATTTGCTGCTTATTTTCTGATACTGTGTTGCTAAAAAACTTAATTATTTTTGTGTAGTTGACAGTCTTTTTATGAAATAGATACTTTAAAAATACAGACAAAATTTTCAGAAGTGAATACTGACCTTAAGGTTTAAGTTCATATTTAGATATGTGTAATATAATTGAATACGGATTTATGACCCCAGCTTCAGCACTGTCTCCTAAAAATCCTTGACTATGAATTAGCACACCTACTGGGAGTGTTTATACGAGTTCCATAATAAAGTCAATAGGCAATTTTAAATGAAGGAATCATTGCAAAATACAATTCTAAAGCTAAAGGACATATATGCCTCTGTGCCTACCTATGCTTTTCTCTTTTATTTGTGGTTTATTTGTATTTTTCATTTTAATGGTGTATTAGCTACATCTTCCTTATTACACTGTTCATACAAAAGCCTGATCTGTTAGTTTCTGGTTTTGAGCCAGTGTGTGTGGATCATCCTCTTAGGTTTCAAAGCAGCTTCTTAAAAAAATGTGCTTTCCGTTGTATCTAGAGTTGGGCAGGCTGATGTCTTTAATGTCAAGATTTTAATTCTGACAAGAGATTTAACATATGACATTGATGAGCTTTCTGTCTTTGACAGCTGTCTCTGCATCCCAAAGCAATTAGTAGGAATAGGTGAATATAAGAAAGTAAAGGTAGTTTCTTGCTTATTTTTTTTAATAACTAGTGTATGTTTGTCCAGCAGTCACATGCTATATCTATTGGGATATCTGTTTCTTGGTGCTTCTTTTATTAATACTCATCTAGCTCCACTTGGAGTATCTTCTTGCAGCCTTCTGATCTGATCCAGGACCAATAGAAATCTTCTCATGATGTTTTTATTTAATCTATTTTAGTGTATCATGTATCAATGCTGGCCAAAATGAGCTTTTATTTTTCCACAGGTGAGAGACCTCTCTATTGCATACTTTCTGGTAGGATTAACATACCTGTATGTTGGAGTGATAATTTTTGCATCTTTTCCTTCTCCACCACTATCCAAAGAATGTATTGAACAGGTAAGATATTTTACTGCAGTATGTATTTGTCCTTGACTTTTTAATAAATATGTATTAAAAGAAGAACTGCTACTGCTTCTTGCTTCATGACTTACGCTGGAAAACACACGTGTCCTTGACTGGTCAGTTTTCTAATGCCTCATGTGGAGTACCACAAGCAGATGAGTAACGCTTGTGTTATCTCATTTATATCCATAGCAAGTGAACAGCCAGGACCTTATTTTCTTTAGCTTCTTTAATCCTGAGTAGTATTATGTTTATGTTTAGTTGTGCGTGCAGAGACCAGTCCCACTTAAGTGGGACTGGTTTCAGATACTCCAGAAAAAGAAATGTAATGTGAATGCAAGCTCATTGAGACAGCAGTCCTCGCTATGGGTACGTTTGGAGTCTAACACTGTGGTGAGCCTTGCCAGTAGAGTTCTTCAGATAATAGCACCACATGAAACACCTTGTGAACGCTATTAAACTCTTATCTGCTTATAGGCGAGGCTGATTACCACGCCCTAAACTACTTCAGAAATAGGACTTGCCAATTGGTGATCCATTTCATGTCACGTGTTCCATGTCTCTTGCATAATATTTAGCTATAAAGCAGTTTCCTCTGACTGTAGATTAATTAGAACCGGTACCATTGTTTAACCGTGATACAATTTTTTGAACCATTTGCAATAAGTTTGTGGGGTGAAATCCACAGTTAAACAGTAGATGACAAGTGGGTTTCTTCTCATTTATTTTCTGTAGTTATCCTAAGTACTTACAAAGCCGCTTGTGTATTTCCATGATACTTATACTGCTTTTTCAGATGTTTCCACTTTTAGTATATGATTCTTTCCTCACCTGTATGTGATCCAGCTTTACTGATTAAATTACTGGTTTTGTTATCTAGATATGGTATGACAGGTCATAGGAGTGCATGAATCCATCTGCCTAGAAAATCAGGTGATCCTTCCATGGTCTTGGTTATTTGAGGATGTTCAGAAGATTAGAAAACAATTCCATCTTTAATGCTAACAGGAAAGCTAATATCAGCCCTGTAGTATCCAAAAATTGGTTGGTATTTGGAGGCAAGGCAATTGTAAAAGAGGGAGAGAGTATTTCATGCTAAGGAGTTAATTTAGCAATTGTAGTTGTTCTTTCTTGCACACAGCTGTTAAAAATCAGCAGATACATGTAATCGACCCACATAAGAGTAACTTTATTCCTATGTTCAGAATTTCCTAGATAACTTTCCCAGTGATGACATCATGTCATTTGTTGCAAGAATATTCCTGCTGTTCCAGATGATGACTGTATACCCGCTGTTGGGCTATCTGGCCCGAGTTCAACTGCTAAGACAGTTTTTTGGAAACACGTACCCAAGGTAAGAAGTCTACTTGACAAGAGCTTGGCGCACTTTGCTTAACTGGCTTACTGTTGTCAGAAATTTGGCTGAGCTTTGGGGGGATTTCCTTTGCTGCGTTAGGTAGATTTCAAAAGCTAATTTCACAATGTTTGTAGAGTGGAGGTGAATAGGCATGTAAACCAAACTTGCCTCCAGATCAGGACTGCTACAGCTTGGCGGAGAAGAATGCGGAGTTTCTTTTGGTTTAGCTCTTCATTTTGTCAATAAACAAAGGAATTTTGTTGACACGGTTCCTGTGTGTTGTGCATCTATACGGCAAAAGAAAAGTACAGGAAAAAAATTCTGGTTCAGTCCAGAACATCAGGTAGTCTTTAAGCTGGTGAAGGATATACACTCTGGGTATATTCAGGGTGCTATGTGTTTTGATTGCGTGTAATTAGTAATCATCTATCTGTTTTTAAACAGAGCTAATAACTGAGTTGTTAGCTGTGTTATCTAGGCTGCTGCTATGCTTATAAACATAGCTCCTGAACTCCAGGGGAGACCGGGTCCAGATTTCAATTTTAGGTATTTTTAAATAAAACCTAGGACATTTATTTTTGGAGCATTGTCTGAATTTGTCATGGTTGTGAAGCTGGCATTTATCTCCAGCTTGCTTATTTTATGTCCTTATTTACTGCTGATGGAGGAAGGGAAAAAAATATCCCAGGAAGAAATATGTATTTCCTCTGTGGCATCAGCAGTTGTATTCAGGTCAAGGAAGAAACATTCCAAGTTTCAGGTTTCTTCTGAGTCTTAAAATAGGTAAGAGAAAGTCTAGAAATGGGATGCCTAAAATTAGGCAGTGAAATAAGTGCCTACTTTTTTTGATACTAAATTGTACGCAGTTCAACGTTGAGGAGAATTTTAGGAACTGCTGCAACTTAATGTTGGAAACAAGACCATTGATTTAAGTGCTAAACATGGATTTTTTACAGCCACTGGGAAATAGCCATGTCCTTTATACTACATGGATGTGCCTCTTCCTATCTCCTCCCTCCAGTTACTCCCTGACCAGAATGGTTTTCATTTCCCTCATGCTCTCTCCCAGAACCTGCAGCTTCATACTAGCCTCTTCTCAGGTTAATTCCGGCTTGCTATTCTAAGTCTTTGTGATATGACGAACATGATGATGCAAATGCTGGCTTGGCTCTTGTCTCCAGGATGTCCTGCGGGTCGCTTCACTCACTTTTCTTTGGGGTTTTTTTAAGACTTCTTATAGGGAGGTATTTAAAGTTTCTGTGAAGTCAAAAATGGTTTCTAGGAAGCCACTTAAATCACTCCAACTTATAGTGACAGGGTAGTACATTCTGGCTAGCTGGCTGTGTCTCCCGCTCTAGTGTCCCAGGGATCTCGAATATACCACAAAAATCACTCAGCTAACCTCCAGGGTCCAGCTGCTGTGCATTTACAACTGGTAAGGTCAGCCTGTTGTTTTTCTATGCAATGGGAACTAACTGAAGACTGGTAGCAAGCACAGAATCTGTCTCTGGGAGGATAGTAAATATTTACTACCTGGTTGTGAAATATGTCTTTAGCGATGGTTTCTCACCAGTAGCTAAAGCTGACTAAGGTTCTTTAGTAGTACTGTGCCTACATCACCTTTCTAGGAACAAAAATCAGTATTCTGACTTTTTCCTAGAGCTGCTTTTGTGCAGAAGCATTTTGCAAATGTAAAGAAGCAGTTCTTACTGACATAAACTGATGTCTCACTGGGGAGCCTCTTGATCCACCCTGAAGAACCTACCTGGAAATACTAAATTCCATGGATTTTGTGTAGGAAAATGAGCACTCTACTAGTAGTTGTATGTACTCGACTTCTTTTATCAAAATCTGCAATACTCACTGCTTAATGGTTCTTGGACAGTAAGAAGACTGTTCTGCAGAAACTCAAGCATTAGCTCTTAAATGTGTGCACAAGGTGTATATATGGAGGGGAATATTCCCGGGCACGTGACTAGAGAAAATTTCTGTGCAAATAATAAACCAAAAGGATGAAGCACGAGAAAAAGAGCAGAACAGAAGGTGAGGTTCTGTGCTGTTCTTCTAGAAGAATTTAAAAACAAACCCAAAATCTTATATTTCTATGACTGTTTCTGTCCATTTACATTTACATTCTTCTACCTTTTCCTGGTTTTATTTTCGGGTTGTGGAAGTTGGGTTTAGGGTTGTGCACTGATGATACATCCATCCATCTATTTATACAGCACATTGAGCAGTGTGCTGAGTTCATATTGATTGTGCATTTGAGGGTCTTTGTTGGCAACCTAGACTTGTTTTAACCCTCTTATTCAATGTGCTAAACCACATGTATTTCCATAGGTGCATCCTTCCTATTTTAAGTTTTCTTTGCAGCTGAGAGAATGCTACAAATTTACCTTCTGGCTGTAACTGTCCAATTACTTTTTTATTTAAAAAAAAAACAAACAAAACAAAAAAAACAACAAAAAACACACCAAAAAAAAAACAAACCCACACAAACAAACAAAACCTACTTCCTCCTTTGGTTCAAATCTCTATCACAAATTTTCCTGTCTTCCCTTTTTTCCATATGGATGTGCTGCGGGTTTCACCTGAACTAGAAGCTGCCTGATATTAAAAGCCAGGCTTTTTCATATGAGCAGTTGTTGGCAGATGTGGATACCTGTTGCTTCTATGGATGGAGTTAACAGGTAGCCATTAAGTTACTAGCTGGAGCACTTGGAATTCTGAATGGATGCATCTTAAAGCTGGCTGTTGATTGAATAGCTTGATCACACACATTCTTACAGGGCTATCAGATAATTTTTATTTCCTAGCAGTGACTGTACTGTTCAGATCAGTTTGAATCTTTCAACTCCTTTTTCTTTACTATTTATCTGTCACTGGACACGATGAAGCACCAAGGTATTTTTTTACTGTTTTGTAGTTCTTAGTCTTGACAATTGATCTAATCCAAGGCAATTTCTACCAAAAGCAGCATCCTGTTTCATATCCTGTTTTTTGCTGGTAGGCCATGGATTATAACTGGCTTATAATGAGGAACTGTTTACTGAAGTTAAGGGGAGCTTCTCTTGTCTGAAGACTGGTCCCCAGGTCTTCCATCCCACATTTTTTAGATACTTTGCAGTGTTATTTTTCTACTAAGAGTGCTTTGCTGTGCTTATCCTTAGTGTATCCTACTAACTGTAGTCTTGTGTGATGAAGAATCTCACCCAATCCAAACTTAAAAGCTTAACTAGATAATACATAACATTTCTTTCTCCCAGGTTTCACATCAGGGATTAGCTGAACAGTGACAGCTTGCTTGTCCGAGGCACAGATGAAATGGGCAGCATTCTATGTCCTTCAGCAGTCAGGAGGAGAGCAAAAGCCCCCGTGATTTATAAAAAGGGGGATTCTCTTTCCTCTTATGTACCAGTGTCAGTCACTTGTGTCTCTGCCTGTCTTAAAAAAAATACCTGTGTAGGCATGCTGGGTACAGTATTCTTCCAGTGGGTATAATCACAAAGCTTTCAGCCTTTCTGTGCTTCCTAAAAAGATTTAGAGACAATTTTGCAAATTGTGTGCTAGTGTACAGACTACAACATAAGATGTGACACACTCGGACAAAGCTCTAGAAACTGTTCATTCTTTTCTTCTCTCCCTGGTGTTGTGAAGAAGGCCAAATTGTCATCTATTGGGAAATTGCTTTCGTTTCTAAAGTGTTTTCAATGGCGTCATTTAATGGGTGACTTAGGGCCAGAGGCATGTGCTTTATCTGCTGTTTCTTACGTGACTTTGGATCTTCTTACATGTACAGAAAGCTATTATTATTATTATTATTGTTAAATAATAAAACTCTTGGCTACAATGATACAGAGAATTCCCTAGATTAATTATATGCCACATAAAATGTGTTGGACAGTCATCTGATCAGTTTTTAAAACTTTTTAACATCTTTCCTGTTCTGAGAGGTTAAATAAGCTGATGGAGAGAAGTCACTTGGCTTTGCTTAAAGATTGTCCTCCCTTTGTTCCATGGTAGCCCAGCAGACCTGCCAGTTCTCCCACAGATAAGTTGTATTCTCATGCAATGAAATAGTTCTGCTGTTTGCATGCTTGTTTCGTTATCTGCTCTTCACCTAGCTTCTGCCTTGCTTCTTAAATGCTGTGATTCATAGTCTTTTCATCAATGTCACTTGAGTGAGATTTCCAGGAAGAAAATGCATTTTTAGATACAGTAACGTTTAAAAAATTCTTACTTAAATGCTCCTGGTTTGTTTTTTTCCCTTGCTTTCCTTTATTGTATGTGTTCATCCTGTGACTCCATTCTGAGTCCAGCACTTCTAATTTCCTTGTATCTGACCTAAGGGGATCTTTAGACATTCCCTGCCCTAGGATTTGGTTTCACAGTTTTTGAAGTGATTCTCACTTTGAGGATGTTGAAGTTAATCAGATGTATGTGGTCACTGTTGTTTAGTAGCTACCACTTCCGCAGGAGAGAACAATAGAGCTTCTGGCATACCAGGTTGTTTCTCAGCTCTCTCAATATGGAAGGTTAACCTTGCAATGGGGAAAAAATCAAGACTTAGGGAAAAGCTTTACAGGAAAGCTTAATTACTTTTTCTTTTTTTTTTCCTCTCTACTGTTGTTTTTGTGGAATTGTGGGATTTTTGCAGGTGAGCAGTGATTTCCTTTGTACAAAAGAGCTAGAGCCTTCATCTGCCCAGCTAAGATTGAGACTGAGGACAGAATTTAAAAGACGGAGTGCCATGTGCTGCACTCCAGTTGCTGTGGGTGTAGCCTTTTTTTTGTGAATTACAGCCTCCTTGAGGCAATCCAGCCTGTGCCTCAGGGCAGCCACCCTCGTCAGGCTTCCCAGGCAGAGAGTGCAGCCCTTGGCATGGGCCATTCAACTCTGTTGCTGTTGACCACGGGGAAGGAAGTTAGGCTGCTTAGAAGACAGCCATGTGCTGGCCAGAGTGGTTAGGTAAAAAGGGGCCAAATCTTTTCTCATATCTAACATAATTTAAATACTTTTCTTCCTATAGTCATAATAAGCAGAGCTGGTATCGTTATGTCACCCAAAATACTGCTTCTCTGACTGTTTGCAACGTGTGGTGGCCATTGATTGTACCGTAAGTCAATGTCAGGAGAAAAGTGAGAAATACAGAGCTTGTTAAAATGTCACAGGCTATAAGAAATGCTTGCCCCTTCTGGAGTACATCTGCGTGGAACTTACAGTCTTGTGAAAAATACTATCTCAAATAATACAGATACTAGTAGCCCGAGATATCAGAGCCTTCTTTATTCAGAAGAACAGTTTTATTCTAAATGATAATGCCTTTCACTCCATTAAGAATGAGGCTTTTTCCTGTCCTGGAGCTGAGATGAACTATGAACATCTGCCTAGGTAAATGAAAGGGTTTGCAGGTTAAACACCTGTTGTCTGATAACCTGGTTACATCTCAGGCTGTTTCAAAAAAGTAGAAAAAAAGGAGCAAGAATGTTCCAGCTGAGAAATACAGTGTAACTATGTGTCCTGAAAGAGGTAGATTTAAATCCTTTTCAGACTTGTTGATTTTGGTATTGTTCTTGAGGATCCTGCTTAATTGTAACAAAACTGCAAAGCACTACTCTACAACCACTGAGTTGTATTGGAGGCTCCAGCATTTTGAGACCACTGTTTTCAATTGAGTCAAAACACATCCCCGTTCTACCCCGAAACCAAATTATTTTTTCCCAGATCAAGAAGTTGAAAAATGTTGCACTTCACACCGAACACACGCGCGCACACACACACACACACCCACACACACACACACCCTGCTTCGCTTTTGAAGTTATAAAAGCCAGAATTAATTTATTTTTTTTAAAGCAGCAACTTTGAACTACAAAATCATTTCTGTTTTAAAGCATGCCAGTGTGAAGTACTTCAGACTTTTTTTCACGTTTTCTGCTAAACCATTCTGAACTGACCTCAGTTTGGAAAACATTTTTAAATTACTAAACCTACACTCTTTTTAATCCCTCTTGTTACAAATTTAATCTCAGAAAAAAAAACCCAAACATTGAACAAGTGCCGTCATTTTCTGTGTTCAAAAACTTCTGGCTTCAGTTGTGCTATCTGACAATAAGATTTACAATCATCTGCCATATGTGTGGAGAAAGAGGAAGTAATTTTTAATAGCAAACACTTTTTTTTTGTAAACAGTTTAATTAATTTGCTTTCCTTAGCAATGTTAGAGAAGCAGTAAGTGTTTGGTCCTTCATTCCCTAATAAGTCTGATTCTTGGAATTTTGGTTTTTATTCTTGGGGGTTTATATCCAGTTATGTTTTTGTTAAAGTTTCAGCTGCTGTATTCCCATTGCTATCTTTTGTCTCTAAGTTATGCCCCTTGTACCACTGTTAAAATGTCACGTACAAAATGAAAGACACTATTTCTGTCTTACAATTTTTAAGAGCGGATGTTAGAAACAGTCCGTATCTTAAGTTATTCCTTGGTGTTTAAATTACCTCCATTCTCCCAAACATTAATGAAACTGTGTCTCTTAATCTTTCTTCCTAACTTGGGAACTGGCAGCCAGCCTTTCAGACATGCAAGTGGTCACTTTTAAAAAGCCTGTTAGTTAGTGACATTCTCCATAATACAGATACTTTCTGCAGCTAAGAAAAAATTAGTTTACAGATTTTATTTTAAGAAGTCAAATCCTCCAGAAGAATAAACAAAACCTGTAAGTGTATGCGTGTTTCCGCTGTGTGAATTCTTTTTTCCCTTCATAGAAACAGCTTATGTGACCAAAACACCACAATTTGTTATTCTATTTCCTGATGTTACCTTATGTGAAAATATGCCTACATTTCATATTCTCTGAAGAAAAGTGATACTCTCCCAAGTCTCAGCTCTGTGCATAGCTACACTGCTTGTCTGTTGCATTAAAAGCTGCTTTTGCAGAACAGAAAATTTCTCTTTTTTTTTTTTTTTATCCTTAATGCAAAAAGGATATCAACAGGAAATAATTTGTAGAAACAAATTCAACAAAAAAAAAAAAAATACAGCATAAATAGTACACAGGTCATACATTAAAGGATGTCCAATATTCTAGATATTTGTCCTCTATCAAAATGCATTAGAGTTAAAGTTTTGAGGTGTTATTTCCTCCCTAGTAATGTTTTCCTCTCAGTGTATCTTTTCCTTTCTTCTGGTTTCTATTAGTTCACTATGAGCAATTCAGATCATTCTCTGAACAAGCTAATTCCTTCTTGTGGGAATTAAGTTATACGGTATTGTCTCTTTGGTATTTGAACATCTATCTGAAATACTTGAGTGCTTAGAGCCATGTATGATGTTTTTTAAGAGGAATTGCCAAATTACACAAACTAATTCCTTAAGAATATTTTTAGTTAAAGCACTAGATTGTTAGAGTTTGACACTCTGAATATTCAGTAGATGTTATGTTTGCTGTAAAATTAATTAGCTTTAATGGAACGAGTCGTGAAAATGGAAACAGCATCTGTATACCAGTTAAATGTTAGTGTAAACGAAGGATAATAGTGGTATTTTGTAATAAATACAGCATAGATTTTAACACTCTTTCCTCACTTTCCTGTAGCATTCTCCATGTGCTCGTCCTGAACGTAGCAATTGTAGGAGCTGGAGTAGCCATGGCAAGATTTTATCCAAATATAGGCGGTATCATAAGGTGAGTGTTGCTTGCACACTGAACTTACCTGTGGTGTTGCTGCATGTTTGCCTCTTGATCTTGAAAACAGTATGAGAGCAGATAATCCTGGCTTTATATTTTGTTAGGCTTACACCTTTTTAAGTTGTAAATAATGATTTAGAAGTATAAATGATCAGCTCTTTTAAAGTTCTGACAAGCAGCTATCTGTAATTGAGCTTCTGTATCTGAGGTGATCAGGGTGATCCCCCAAGTTTCATTAGAGCTGTGTCCGAGCTTGTAAATATAAACCTCAAAGAATATGGTGTCAGAAGAAAAGATGCTTGGTTATTCTGTGGCTTCTTTCAAGTTTTTGCTTTGTGTAAAGAACATTTGAAGTTGTTTTGAAAGTCCATAATAAAGATCCAAGAAAGCAAGAAACTTCAAAGGGAGAAGTGACATAAAAGTTGTACTTCTGAATTATGTCTTAAATGTACCATGTTAAGAAACACCTATGATTTTTATAATTGAGAAAGATTAGAGGAAACAATCTAATGAGTTTTATTTTCTACATTTGACACCACCATGTTTGTAATCTTGTCATTCATTCCTAGTTTGCATCTTTCCTACAGTAACCAGGAGAGGGAGGTGTTTAAAAATACAGAAATCTTCAATTGTAAAACCAGAATGACAGGCTTAGGTCTGACCAGAGTAGCAAAATAACTAACTTTTGTTCAGTGCCCAGTCTTTGAGGGTTTTTTCCATTTCAATTTTTTCCTTTCTCTCCTTTTATTGAAGGGTTTTATATTCCAGTCATAGAGATGGTCTAGTTATTAATTACCAAAAAGTATCATGCAATACATTTCTCTGTTTGCAGACTGATCCTGACCTTAGCTAATGTGTTCATACTGTGCATAGTAACCAGTCATTTTGAACAGTGTATTTCCTGCTGATAAATTGTCTATATACCATCTAACGTAGGTATTTGCTGATTTTGTGTTGCAGATATTTACTCTGTATTACGATGTTGCCTTTGTCTAAAAGGAATGTTCAAATCTTTGAAATAAAATACGTTGTTAGTTACTTAATAATGCACATTTGGCTGCAATATAACTTAGTAGGTGGAAACTCACAGTAGGAAAATAATGTGAAGGGAGCAGTTACAACAGTTAAATGTTTCACTTGCTGTGGTTGATCATGTTACCAGGAGGGCATGTTCATTTTTTCAGGTCTAGAGAATGGGTTGCTAGGAGCTCATTAAATAGATTAAAATAAAAGTTGCAGATTCAGGAGCATTACTGTGCTTGCATGCTTTAACACGTGCCCTCAGATGGCTAGGTGCAGTGAGGTGCTCAGTTCTGACAGTAAATGCACTGTTTGGTCCTTTTCTGTTGCGTGTTGGCAGATTTCCCCAAAGAAGTAGAAACGCCAGGTGAAAGGTAGGGAGTCAATCCCCAGAAGCATCTGGAGATAGGACTGAAACATCAGAGATGCAGGGAATCGAGGGTGATAATTCAATGCCAGTGAAGGCGGTGAAGGACAGCAAGGAACGAAATTTGATGGTTAGCAACTGCAAACAATCCTTGCTCAGCCAGATTGTTCATTGGTTTGAGGGGTGAAAATGACAAGAAATAAGAGTTAGCATACAATATTCCTCATTCATTTTTTCTTTTTTTTTTTTTTGCTTTTCTTCTTCCCCTCTCCCCCTCTTTCCTCAGATACTCTGGAGCAACATGTGGTCTGGCCTTCGTATTCGTGTATCCGTCCCTCATCTACGTGATCTCCCTGCATCGTGCTGGGCAGCTGACGTGGCCAGCATTGATCATTCACATCTTTATAATCCTCCTTGGACTGGCTAATCTGATTGCACAATTCCTATTGTGAAAACTCCCCCTTCTCCCAGTGGCTGTCACAAGTGCTACTGTGACATTTGGCAACAGCCTTGAGCAACACTCACGCATGAGAACGAACAAGTCCTCAATATGATATTCTTGAGAAAACCTGCACCTTTGAAACAAATTCAGAACACATCTTTCATGCACTTGACAGGAAACCTGTCTTGCTCCTCTAAAACCACAACTTATTGAGAAGTATCATGATTCAGATTTGAATGAGGTAGTTCTGTTTTTGTTGAACATACATCAAAGATAAATAAAGTTCAAATATTTTCATTTTTTACATCACTCTTCTCAGAACACACAGCGTTCAGCCTCAGGCAGAACTCCTCTTTCCTTCAAAAAAGCTGTACTTACCTTAATTAACAAACATGCTTTCACAGTGTTGTTCAGTGACTGAAATGCTCTTTTATTGCAGTTGTTTTCCTGTTTTGTTTGGAAAATGAAGAAATTATTGCCTTTCCATTTCTTGGAGGGGGGTGGCAGGGTTAATTTATAGTCATTTGGATCAAAATGCACTCAATTTTGAAGATGCTAGTAAATTGTTTTGGCAATATTTTTCCTCTAGGAAATTCCAACTAAGAGAAACAATAAACTCATATTTCAGTGTTCTACTCAGAACCAATATGTACACAAGTTATTTGTGATCTTACAATGAAAAAAGTCAGGAGGATAAAAAAATCAGAACAAGACAATTAAAATTAGAATTCCAGGCTTGACCTCACTTCACTCCGTTAACTGGACTATTATGTGCTGTGAAGTCGTCTTGTCAGGAGTTGCATGTGGTTTTGTGGGTGCATGTTGGACACAGTGTTCATCACAGGTATGCTCCCTCCCTTGTAGGGTCTTACTCTAATCTACTCTTCCACTACATTACTCTAGAGATTTTGGGTGTGAGCGGAGAGACAATGCTAGCACTCTTCAGAACTGTGGACTAAATCAAGTGAGTTCTAGGTAATTCCTAGTAGAAGCTGGAAGAATCTGTGAAGGATTTTGTTGTGCTTTTTAAAAAAACCTTGTTTAGAGGATGTGCGTGCGTAAGCACACACCTTCCTTCACCTACCATCTGTGAATCTGAGTCTTAATCCAAAACTTGCAGTAATTAAGTTGCCGCACACTAGTGGAATGTCATCTCTTGTGCTTGGAGAGAGAGTGAAAACTCCTCTTTCTATAGAATTTCAGTGTATTAAAATAATTAAGTAATGTAAAATAGTTGAAAGAGGTGTCTCGGCAATGCTAAATTTCCAAGTTAAAGAGGAAAAAACTTGGAGTGATGCAATGTTTGTGAAGTAGGAATTGAGTTGGGAAAGATAATTCCTTTGCAGGGTAGGAGTTTGTGTTTTTGTGTTTTCATGAAACAGGCAATGATAGCGTAACCTAGATTATTACCATGCTTCTCTGGGAAATTACATGAATTTTTTTAGTAATTGTGTAAGTCTGTTTGTTAGGCTTCCTCAAACTGTGTGAAGGACACTGGCATGCATAAATGTAATTTAATTTGTTTGAAATACAATTTCATACAGGTTTGGAATATTATCTGCAGAATAGAATATTTCAGATTCTCTCTTTTTTTCTTGTGAATTATTTTGTGCTTTTAAATCAGAATTGGATAATACATCCATCATCTGTTCTGTATTAGAGAGAAATATTTGCCCCATACTGGTCATTTTTCCTGCATATATCTTGCCTTACACTGCTTGGTTTCCTTATTCTCTAGGGCATATCTGTCTACTGCCTGGCCCTGAGTGTATCTTGCACTGCTCACACCATTAGCACTGGCCAACACGTCTTCTTTTTAGAGACTGCATCTGACCTCTTCCATAAAATGCTTCCTTGAATGTCTAGGTAGGCATCACTGCACGTAATTTGATGGCTGCATTTCCTCTACATTCTCAGCGGTGTATTTCACCAGTGAAACTTCTTTTTTGATCTTTTTTCCACTTTCCAACAAAATCCCTCTTTCCAACAAATTTTACAAATGACAATTCCACAACCGTAGTTTGTTGCTAAACCCTCCACAGGTGCTTGAACACCAAAAGGAAAGGACAAAAAATGCAGGATTTCAAGCATTTTTGGCTTGTTCACATTAAGCTCTTGTGCTTATTTATTGTAGATTCAGTGCTTAATTTAGATACAAACCCTGATGAGTGCAGGTACTTCAATTTGATTAGGTCTTTCCATGCTCCATCTGGATATGATTACATGAGTTAAACCCTCGCCATTGAAGCAGATCGTAGAATGCCCGTTGATTTTAACAGAATCAAATTCTGTTGGAATCTAGTATTTGAACAGAAATTTCCAAGTAAGACGGAGTTCGTGGTGAGGTGTCCTGATTGCATCTTCTGCCTAATTTCCAGTTGTGCAATGTACAATGAGTTAATATCTGAGTTAATATTTAAAAGAAAACTACTCTGTACATTCCTAAAAGCCTGTTTTAGCTCTGGGTTACAGAGATAGGTTCTTGCTGCATAGTTTATTTATGCAGGTTTCGCCAGATTTAATTTGAATTATAAATTGATAAGTATTAAGGTGATAACAAATATTTCATTACACTGTCATCACATGAATTACATTTTCTAATGAGAAAGTATGTTTTTTTTATTTTACTACATACAGTTGAGATACAAGTATCAGGTGCAAGTCAGGAGTGTGTGACTAGAAAGGCATTTTCAGGGTTTTTCTTCTTCATCAACAGTCAACATCCCAAGTTAAGTAATATCTTAAAATTTAATGTCAACTTAAATGGTCTAAAAGACCAGAATTAGATTGCAGTGTCTCTTTTCATGCAATCACAAAATTTAGATCTCCACAAATGCATACTTATCTTCTCTGCTCATGCGACCTGCAGTGATGGTCAGCTAATTCCAGATCCTTATGTTCTGTGTTCCAGCACATTATCATGTGATTTAGTGGAGCAGAAGAAGTAGTATATAGACCTGATTGTGTATTGTGAAATGCCCCTTTGTTACCTTCTCATAGAAGAAAAACTATTTCAGCTGGAAATACTGAATTCTGTCTTTTGAGCTTTGCTGGAGTGAGCTGTTAGGTGAAATACTGTCAGCTCTAGGCATTGAGTAAGAGTCTAAGGTTTTCTTCATAACAGTACCAAGCTTTTTGTTTGGCACCATCCCTACTTCATAGCACTCTGAAAATCCAGCCTTCCATAGTATGTGGTAATTCTGTGGTGCAAACTGAACTTTTCATTGCATGAGGTTCAAGCGGCTGTAATCGTCTGTGCTGATACCATCAAGCTGAAATCCAGATCACAAGATACATAAGGCCCAGCATGACCTTAAGATATTGCCGAAGCATCAGTAGCCAGGGAAATTCCCAGGAAACTCCAAGAGCAGTTGTGGGCTTGCCTGCGTGGTGAAGTCGTGGATACGTCTTTGAGTGATGACACAGTCTGAGCACTGAAACTAAGGAATTAGTTTTTCAGTAGGACCTTTGTGATGGACAGAGCAGAAGTCATTTCACTTTTTAAGGGCAAAGACAGATGATGATTTTCTGTTTGCCTTCTGCCAAAGAATTACCTTCTCTATATCTATATTTGTACTAGCCTCATTACCTTCTCTGTAATGGCCTAGTATCATCTGTTCCAGTTTCTTAATGTTATCAAAGCCCAGGTTCTTCCTTTCAGCTTCTAGGAGGCTTCAAATCTCTCCTGTGCTTAGTAGCTCTCAGTTTCCCCTTGTTCTTCCAGTCATTCACAGCTGCATCTGTTGCTACAAATCAATTTTTCTCTGTTCTGTTTGGATTAATAATGCGATGGTAATGTATTAAATCCTGTAGCTCAAATGATCTCTGCACAACAAAAATGAGCATTCAAACATTGCATCATTTAAACAGAAGGGCTATTGGAGGACATTTTATGTAACATTTCCTTTTTTTCTTAGAAGTTCACCCTTTCAAACACTGCGTATTGAAACAAGTAAAGGTGATGGCATTTGTTTCTAATGCAGAACACTTTGTCAGATTGACAGTTTGCCTGCCCAACCTCTAGACTACCCTCTGCTCCAACGTTCCACACAAGAGTTGGCTATTGATTATGTAACCACATAACCTTTTTTCCATAGGGCATCAGCTTGACGGTGCAAAGGTTGCGAGATCAGTTAGTTCCCTTCTGTTGCTCAGACCTGGCATCAGACTTTGAGTGTTGGACTTTGGGCAAATGCGTATTAACATGCAGTCAGCCCTAAGGTTGCTTAAAACTCCTTTGTGGTCCACCTCAGTCAATGTCCCTTCAGCACGGCGTAGCTGAGAGGCAGCAACGGTTTATGGTGGAGCTGCCATAGGAAGGACAAGAGGCTTGCTGGAGTAACTGAGACAGTTGAATCTTTGGTACGGAGTCTTTATTCTGGCAGGTCCCAGAGACTCCTGTGTGCATCCAGCCAGACTGATGTTGCAATGGCCATGCTCAGCAGCGAAATGGTAATAAGGGAGGTGAAAGATATGGTCGCCTCTGGAAAGCATATTTTTTTGCCTTTCAGGATGTTTTACGCTAGAGGACAACTGCACTAAAGTGTGTCATGATTGTAATGGATGTGGAGGTACCTGAGGAAAAAATAATAATGGGAAAAGGTTTAGTGCTTGGTAGTAGCAGATACGAACTGTACCAGCAAAACAACGTCCCTCTCACCTTCAACTGGAAACAGTCTTCAGTAAGGAAAATGCAATTTTAGCAGAGCTCTCAATAACTTCCTAATAGGAAATTAAATATTAATAATATGCAAAGTACTGATACATTTGTTTCAGCTTGTACCGTTCTTCATGGGGGAGTATAGTGTAAGCCTCTGAGTCGGTATTCTGTCAGGTTGGAGTCACAATCAGCACATTTAGTTTGTTCTGCAGTTGAGAACACCATTAAACTTTTCTTGGAAAGGAACAGGACACAGCTTGCCAGATCCTCGCTACCTCTCACTCCTGTAATTTCAGATGGTGGAACCAGTGCAATGTAACTGTTGCTCTGTGGTTTGTATTTCCAAACACCAACTGATCTGAGCAGGGCAGGAGGGGTCTCTTTCAGATTCACGTAACTATAGCTTTTCCCATATACCTCCTTTTTGTAATCCCAAAGTCGATTAAACAGTCCAGATGAAAAATGTGGCTTTATATAAAACATTTTTTGGTTCCTTCTTAGTATGTTTATGTTGCAGCTTGGCTAAAACTCATTGAATTATTTCCAATAGCCCAAAGACTGTTTAAAAACTGCTGTCCGTGTGTTTCTTTTCATCATTGTTTGAATGGTCTTTTTTCAGTTCTGAGGACCTTGTTCACTTCTGACATTTCATTAAACTGTTAGAGGAAGTTGAGATTAGTCAGGTCATTTCAAATCAACACAGCAAATTCATTCAGCTGCAGTATGAGGGGAGGAGAAATGCCTACACATTGAGTTCCAGGGTAGATACTAAATGCCACGCCAGAGACATTGTCCTCGCTGCTCAGCTGGCTTCATCTCTTGGAGCAAAGGGAGATTGTATTACAAAATTGCCACAGGGCATTCAAATTACAAGATGGTTATAGGAGGAGAGGGGACAGTGTTTTGCATTGAAGCTTTTTTATTATTATTTATTTCCACAGCAAATACCTAGTTTTTTGTATACAGGTGTGTGCTACGAGCCCAGATCGGGATATCAAGTTAGCCTAAGCAAATCTGGAGACATCCCTTCACCTTCAAGTGTAAGAGTTCAAGAGGTCTGGGCTGGTACAGAGTGGCCAACACAGTGAAGGTGATTCCTGCTTATGCTTTGTGCTGGCTTTGTGGATTTGGGATTTGAGAGAGCTCACATTCACTCTGCACCTCTTCTCCTATGGAAGCACAACACTTTTTGCGAGGGGAAGGCTGAATCTCACCCGTGTCCGCAGTCCTTTAGCTTAAGAGGGAAGATTTGCATTACTAAAGTCCTCTGTTATGGAAAAACAGCTTCTAGTTTGGGTGCAGCCAGATTGACAACGATGGACAAAAGATCATCTCCTGCCTCTGTGAAAGTTACCATGAGCAATTTACTCTTGCCCAGGAAACTACTGTCTTCCTGAAACTGGCTTTATTCAGCCCTTGAAATCACTTTACCTTTCTTCATGGTGCCACCCACTTTTTTTACAGTGCTTGTTCAGGTTTACATGTTACCTTGTCTTTACTCTCGATACGTTGTACACCAGCAGAGTGAGAAGTTAGGGGCAACCTCTTCTTGGCCAAATTCCAGCTAGTTGTGATTTCTTCTCAGAATAATCAGTTGGGATATCAAAGGTGTAACAAAATTTGCTATTAATTCTGGGGAGGGCGGTGAAGGTGGTGGATTTTTTTAAACTGAAGTCTGACCTAAAGCAGTATTGGTCTATGAAAACAGTGAGTTGCAACTGCATATACTGTTACTGCTCCTACTCCAACAGAAGAAAACAAGTTTAGTTGCCCCATCATAGCAATTGCAAGAAATGATCAGCTAGAACTCCTCCAGAAATAAACTCTTACCTAGATATGCATGGGTTTTCATTCCTTTCCTGTCTGTTTTCGTAGATAACTCAGCTGCCCCAAGGACCCCCTTTCAGACAGGTTTCCCAGTTGTTTCCACCGTGAAATCTGCCCTCAGTCCCCATCCACACTGGAATGTCTATACTTGTGTCCAACGCCAAACTGCAAGTGAACTTCAACCCTTGGGTAAACTTGTTAAAAAACTTGGCTTCTGTGGTTTTATTGTGAGGGCACTGCACCGTTTTCTTTAGCACATGACTGAGTCTTTTACCTTCATCCCATGTGTTTACATAGGGAAAATCAGGCCATTGGATGGCAAAATGCTTTAACATTGCATATGCTTCCCAGTGCACCCTGACTAGAGCAAGACTCTCAAAAATTAATCTGATAAAATTATCATCTGTGTTGAATCAGGGATAGAAACACATTAACCTTGCTTTATCCAGTATCTGAAGTGTCTGGAAAAAATCGCTGAAAAGTAAAGAACCATAAGAAAGACAACTACAAAAAGAGAAGCTTTAAAAGTCATCAAAATGCACATAAACAAAATTTTCTGGCAAGGGCAGCCTAGACCTTTAGCTTACTTGGGACAGCTGCCATCAACAGGAATCTTTCCCTTTGCTTTCAATGGGCACTGATTCAGTCCTTGGAGAAACTGCTTTTGAAAAGATTTTGGCAGTTAAGGGAAGATTCCATCAGAAACAGCTGGACTCTGCTTTCCATACAAGAAGCTGGGTGCACTTCAGCAGCTGTTATTCAGGTGCAGTCAGATCTGCATCACAGTTTACATGCTGTATTGTTGAGTGTGATACAATACATTTACCTTTTAAAATAAACTCAGTGAAAAGGTGAGTACCAAAGTAAAACACAGAATGTAAGTGGGAAGCACAGTCTGATTTTTAATTTTTTTAATTTATTTTTGTATGTGTGTGTGCAGTGATAGCTCTTATAGGAAAAAACGGAATACCTTTGAAGTACCCTTAGCTGGCTATTTCATTCCAGGGTGGATCTCTTTTTTCTTTGACTCCTTGGACAAAAATTTACAAGCATTCTATCTATAGTTGTACTGTCCCTCCCCTGTGTACTTGTTCTTTGCCTGTTAGTTATTTCTCAGCAGCTTTTCTCTGCGGAGTATTTTATAGCACTTGAACCACATGGAAAGTATGCATGAAGCTGAACCTGCTAAATTTGGTGAATAGTCTGTTGTGTGTTGATGCTGTCATCTCTTTCTGGGGAAGAAAAAACTACTAATGGCACTCTGTCCTCTTCAAAAATACTTGTAAGGAATGGTCCCAGAGCTTTAAAAGATCCTCCCTTTTCTAAGTACTGTGTGAATTTTCATGCAGTTCACTACCTTCATTGCTGACTAGAGCCACAAACCTCAAGCCAACAGACAGCTGGAGAGGAGCTGTGAACCTTTTCGATCATGTTTATTTTAAAGTGTTAAGCCAAAGCATATATAAGTCATGGAAGAGTCAGAACTCAGTTTTCTGCCATGTGCTTCTCCATCAGCCCCATGCTTGTCCTTTGTATCTCACTGCTATATAGAGCAACTTATCCTGCTTTGCTTAACCTAACTACCACCTGTCCCTGTTCTGGCACTTTTGATGACAGTTCTCCTTCAACAGATAAATAAATAATTGCATAGCCCATCAAGTATCTCTGCAGAGGAGCCACTGACCTGTGCAACTTAAGTAGAAAGAATCTCTTTGGGTATTTAAAGACATAAGCATTCACGTTCTGGTGCTGACCTGTTGAGAGAGGGCACCACTGGCTATGCCTGACACATCAATAGCATTCATTGATCTGCTGTTGCTTGAGCCCCTGAAGTGCACATTGCACCCTTTTGCCATGAAGTTTGCCTGTGCTGGGCTGTGATCACTTGCATCATGCTGCCACCTTGATATCCAGCCCACCAAGAGGATGAGTCTGTGACCAGCCAACTTGACTGGCTCTTAGGAGCAAGAAAACGTGGTTCTGTCTCTAAAGACTTTGATCTCATTAGCTGTGATGGCCTGAGCAGGTTCAAGAGTTATGTTTCCCACTGGTAGTCAAGGGGAAGGAGCAATCATGGATGGTCTGGTATACTACAGGTACAGCCACAGCTGCTGCAGGCTATATCCAGCTTCCAGCCATTCACATCTGAGGGAGATGCCCTCCAGCTGGCAAATACATCATCACTGCTAAACTTGATACAACTCTGTGGACTGCTTTGCTGTTCTTATCTCCGGTACCTCATACTTACCTGCCTTACTATGCACACCAAAACTGTAGGAGAAATAATAGGAAATTAATAGAAAAATGTCATGCAATGGCAAAAGCTACCTCAGGACAAATGCAGTTCTGCCCAGAAACCCAGAGGTGCAGAGACAATGGAAAGCATTGTGTCATTGTTTCCATCTTCTTACCACTCACAAGAGTATATCGTAAGATATTCCCAAGCTTCACCAAGCTCTCACTTCAGCCAGATATTCAAGAGCAGTCAGCCAGTCACTACATACTCCCACAGAGAGAGGTTAGAACTATAAAGCTGTAAGTGAATGACCTCAGCACAGGAGAGCTAAATTTCTTTAAAAAAAACCTGTGCAAGAGGGGCAGCAAACATCCAACTCCATCATACCCTGTGCTTGTGCAGCTGATGCAAAAGCCTATGCAGTCTCTCTTCATGTTCGATATTAGACTATAAACCTTATGAGACAAATGGACTGTGTTACTTATAAAGCTGTAGGCAATATGATATGAAAAGTCATTCGCCTTAGTAAATTATTTCTATGATTCTAAAGATTTGGGTCCTGAACAATGTATATTTTTGTTTGCTAATATTAAATTAATCCCTCCTGGAGGAGCTAGATTCTGTTGCCTGGCCCATCTCACAACTCTTAAGGCCAACATAGCATTAAGTAACTAAAACAATTTGAACTTTGTAGAAATATATTTTTTTGCTGTGAAACAACTATTATAGAAAAGCATTTAAGAGAGTGTCTTTTTTCTTTGCCTTCAAGCTTTTTGGAGTAGTCCTTCTTTTTCAGTTTCAAGATGACCAAATAGTTCCAGTAATTTCTGATCTTCCTGCCAGTTTATTAGTGCAACTGGCTACAAACCAGCTGACTGATGTCAGTCTCATAATAAAGAATGACAGAGCTAGACAAGGCTCCCATGAGAAGCTGAAGAAGGAGGATCAAACACAATTGTAAATCTGTGCAACAGACTACAAGGTCTCTGGCAAAGCTTTTACTGCTTTTTATAGCACTACTTGTTAACAGGTTTTCTTTCCATTCCTTTCCCAGGTGTGTGTATGTTGCATTGTTCTCTATTTTTTGTTCCTTCGGCTGATTTATTTTTATTTTAATATGTCATGTAATGAAGTACATAAATACTCTTATTTACTGTAGGTACATAATTATTTTTATTTAATATATCTCATGAATATATCCCACAAGGTAGAGCATCCCTCATTATTTGCTGTGTTGCCAACTGTAATCTTAGGTTTGCATCCTGCAGTTATATAAATGAATTGTAACTGTGCAGAAAAGCCATGTTTTCCAGGGCTGCAACAGCAGTTTCTTCCAGCTATTGTGTGCACAGGAATGTGGCTGCACACACCCAAAGATCTCCAGACATCAGTAGAGCTTATGGATCCTCGCAGCTGCAGAACCAGAGACTGTTAGTGTAGTAGCCACTCATGTCCTTCCCTCATCTCTGTTCTTGATTTAGCCTTGTCTGATTTTGCAACTACATTTTAAAGACTGGTATTGTAGAAAGATCATTGCAAAAAAAGTCTATTACAAGGAGTCTATCTAGTTTATTTGACATGGGACTAAAACAGGTTATAATCTGGTTCTCCTGGACTGCTTAGCACTAGGTTAAAAACGATACCAGATTTAGGTTGCTCTTCATTACTGTGTCTAATTTTTACTGCCCTGCCATTCAGGATACGTTCTTGGGATGAGAGTTACATCCCCATGAGTAAGAGTTGTGGAAACCGTAATTGCTAAAAAATAAACTGTGATCTAGCCAACAGAAATGCTGTAGAGATGGAAATGCTGTAGGAAATGCTGTAGGGATCAATTAGCTGAGTCTGAGCTGTAAGGACATGGCAGGTCACTCTTCTCATTATAGCCAAGGAAAGCTGTTGCTTTTTCCGTATTTACATCTGAAGTCCATTCAGGGATCAAGCTTTATTTACTGAGCTATCCATGGGATCCAGTGCAACATACTCTGTAAAGCAGTACATCTCCACAAAAGACATCTGGACTCCTGCATTCAAGAAAAATGTTTTGAAGAAAATTTGAGTCTCAACAACTGTTTTCATCTCATTTTCCATTGCCGGAACTGTATCTTTATTGTCATCTCTGCCGGTGATAAAAAGTTTCCAGCCTTCAGGCGATATGAATATGTAAAGCATTCCAACAGATTCAATTACGATCTTGCCTCAGTGCAAATCTACAAAGGTGGTTTTCCAGCACACATTAGGCAACACCTAACCTTTGAAAAATTCACACTACTTCAGCAGACAAGTAATGTGCTCTGGGAAAGATTCAAACTTCACTCCTTCAAGCCAGATTATCAATTAAATTAAATTGCCTTTAGGATACAATTTCTTATTTACAGATTTCCACATGTTTTGAAACAGTCATATCTACACAGGGCAAAAGTGTTTCTACAAAAGCACATAGATTCTCACGATGTCTTTTATTCAAGGAAACCACCAGTACATGAAAAGGAAATTAAAAAAAAAAAAAAAAAAAAAAAAAAAGAGCCTTTGCTATTCTTTCTTCATATTTGTCATGGCATATAATGATTAGAGAAGGCCTCAAGTTTTTTATTGCAGTCTGGTTTATTTTTGCAGTTTCCAATTTGAATATGATCATTTCAGTCCAAACTCAGCACCGCTAATTCTTTATTAATAACCTTTCCTTTAGTTCATGTAGAAGCTGCAGTGAATATCTACATAGATGGGTTAACATCTTCCAAAGGCTGAACTGCCTCTCTTTAGGAGTGAGACTCAGCGCAGAAAAAAGAGGGGAACTGAGAGAAACCCTATGGAGATGCTCCCTGGCATCAGTGAATCGCTTCATGTCTGTATCGGCAAGTCCAGAACTTGTCATTCTCTCCACTTTGCCTTCCTCCTCACCTCTCCCCCTGGTTTCTTGTGCCTCTAAGAGCTTGTCAAACTGTGCAAGCAGAATCTACAAGAAAGGTCATGTACATTAACACGCACTATCATTGCATTAGGTACTGAAAGAAAAAGAAAACCTGTGTTGAGTAATGTTCCCTTCTAGCTTCCTGTTGCCTTAACTTAAGAGTCCAACTCCCCGGAGATAAATATTAATCCAACTGAAGATTGGTGTAACCATCTGGGAGGGCACAGAATGTAGAAGGTAAGCGCCTATCTTTATATATGGTCATCAGGTCAGAGATGAATTAGTCTCTGCCATCTCTAAGAGGATACTAATGACTACAAGAAATTGGGACATTTGTTTTACATGTGTCTGTAACAACAGAAGCTCCAGCAGCACAGTGGTCGCCTAACTCTGAATTAGGGCAGTGGCTCAATTCTGACTCAGAGGGAAGTGTGCCAGCAGCACCACTGAATGTGCATTACATGTAGTACAGCAGGAAATTTGGACAGCAGCTTGTTATAACACTGTTTTGGAAATGCATGAGTCACTGTGTTTCTGGAATCTGAACCTTTCTCAGCATGTTTTTGTATTAGATACCCTGTCATGTCATTTGAGAAAGCCTGAAGGACTGATGCTGAGTTATTTATTCAGGATCTTCACATTGGAATACTCTGATCCACCTCTGTCATCTTTCTTCCTGTTTCCAAAAATTCAGAAGGCAATCCACCATATTTTTCTATTGTGAACTATTATTTAAAACACTTGTAATTGACACTAATATTCTCCTTTACGAGAGCAAATGACTGAGCCCAGCCATTGCACTCAATTACTTCTCTGATGCTTTCGTATAAGGCTGCCCCAATTCTTACTCCTTCACACCACTGTGCACATAGTACTCCTTCACCCTTCTATTACAAAATGTTTCTTGCAACACTGAACACTAACATCACCGATAAAATCACATATGCACTCTGCAGTAACCAAACATGTCAGGGGATGCCTCTGCATTTCTTCTGCTTCCTTTTCCTCTTCTCCTGCTGATGGTTGTCTATCTCTAGAGCCGCTCTTGTATTTGTTTCCAGACAATTAACACTGCTGCTTAACAAGATAGCTGTGACACTGGATTTTTGTGCTTCCATGGATCTGCATCATTTGTGTGTGCTCTGTAAGATGCTTTTTGCAGGAGAAACCATCCCAGTTGTTTACTGCTGATGTTGATGCACTGGTACCTTAATGGATTTTATCTGAAATAATTTGGGTTTGCATCTGAAAGCTAGCAGCTGTACTCATTATAAATACTCATTCATTTTATGAATGAAAACTCCAGTCTAAGCCTGGTAATATATTATTATTTGTGAATTTAATAATCATAATCATAATAGCAGCAGCATTAGAGAAAGGAACAAACTATATCTGTGCTCTGAATTTATACTCATGACAGTAGTATCTGAATCCCTTGTCATTCTGTGACCTTTATCTTCAGTGTCTACCTGCAGTACAGCAGTGCTATCTTCCCCACCTGGCAGAATGGAACAAACAGGGCATGTGGTGTATGTTAGTTCATGGTTGCACTCCCATTCCAGCCCAAGCTCCTTGAAAGCCCACACCACCTCTTTGTTGACTCTCACTCTTGAAGCAAGCCTGAGTGTGCACCAGGAAGGGCAACTCGACAACACAGCATTGCCTTTTGTGCCTGAAAATGAACCCCTCCTTCATAGACACTACCGCTTATCCCTGTGGCAGTGCACATTGAAGCCCTTGCTCCTCTGACATCGCCAAACAAGTAGGGTTCCAGCTGAAGGGACGTAAGCAATTCAACCAGGGCTCTGTGGAAATCTAGGGGAGTACTCATACTTCCAACAACTACACACTTCTTCCTCACTGCTGGCTAAGACAAAGCACAGCCAAGATCAGCATTATATTACCCACTAGTCTTGTATTGGGCAGGTGATAATTTTGGGGCATCATCCCAAGTTTTCTTCTACTTTTCACAACATCTGTAGGTATGAATTTATTCAGTATGTTTGTGTTCCCGTCTGAAAGCTTTCAAAGGCTGAACAGTTAAAATAACACGGAGTGGTTTTAGTGCAGTGCACCACACACTGTTTCTATCATGTGAGAATTGCTTAACTGTGGTACACTCCAACAGCACAATTTATTACAAACCTTGGAAGTAATGTCAGGAGCCCAAGGACCTCATGGACTTTGGACCGAGTTTCAGCAAACTGCTCAGATATGCAGTCACTAGGCAGATGTCTGGAAGCATGTTCTTGCACATTTATCTGCTAATGCAAACGTCCCAATGCAAGCATTAACACTCGAGAGCATTTTGTGGATTTTAAGCAATCCCTGTAAGAGTTAGGTCCCATGAAAGTTATTCTGACAGATGTAATCCTTTTCCTCTCCTTTGCCAAGTACTTGCTACAGGAGCCAGAGCACATCAAGCCAGACTCCTGCCTGCTTCCACTGCTTCTGGTGTTCCAGACACGACAACATCCCTGCCCAGTGCTGACTTCACTTTTATTTTTATTGTTGTTATTATAGTTGGGAAAGAAGCAGCAGTGTGGAAGGGAAAGATAAAATAGGAGATAAGAGGGTATTTTTATGCTTTCATCTGCACAGATGACTCATACGGGACAGGTTTATTCATCGTCTCTCTCAGGATTAATGCCTCAAGGAGAACAGCAGCAAAATTAAGGCTCTTTTTGCTGCTGTGGAAAATAATACTTTCTTTCATTCTGCTCTGTGAGGTCTTTGAGGGAATGGCTGTGAGTATGTACAGCACAGAGCACAATTGGCTCCAATCTTAACAGGGCCTCTCAATATTACTGTAATAAAAGTAAATACCCAGTGGTCAGGGCTTAATTATAATCTGGACATTCTGTGTTCTGGCAATAGATTACAGGAGCTGTTGATTCATACCTTAAGAAACTGAATCTACTATCGGCACAAGGGTGAATCCGTGTAAAAGGAAAAGACAGCAACGTGAAATCCTACATTTCCTGCTCAGCATGCAGGATGCAAGCTGAAAGGAAGCTGTTTCAATAACTGAAAGCTCTGTATGTTGGAGCAGCTCCAGCTGTAGCTTTTTGTGTTCAACTCTGATGACTATGTCAAAGAGTCAAATATTATTTTATAGAAGATGGAGAGGCAAAAGCTTTCGTTAGATAATGATCGTACTGACTGAAATACATAATTCTTTAAAGAGGAATTCTAAATAATTGATGTTACAATTATCTGTTGATTTATTCTCCTTCACTCTTAATTTTGTTTTGAACAGGAACTGACCCTGATCATGCTCAGTGAAGAATAATTCAGAGAAGAAAGAATTAAATGTGCTCCACAATCAGTACTAAAGTGGGTTTCTTTTTGCCTTACTTGATTCTGCCAGCTTGAGGGCTTTGGTGACATTTTGCCTCTTATTGTTTCACTTTCAAAGCCCCCTCATAATTTATTTCTGTGGTTGCAATTATTTATATGCTAGGCTATTGTAATTGCATTATATCAGTGAAGGAAGATGTATCCAATGTCGAGTGTTATTCAACATATTTATAGTGTCTTAAGAAAACAACAACAACAAAGTGCTGTGAACTTGTGAATAAATTCCTTTGGATCTGTGGCACTGGAAAAAAAAAAAATCACAGATTTGTGGAGCTCAAACAAAAGCAACACTGACAACTGTAACAGCATACAATCACCAAAACAGTTGCAAAAGGCCCTCTATAGACCTCTTTCCATAGCCACCCTGGTTAGATCAGCTTGGCCTTATCTTGGGAGCATAGTTTTGGATGAGTATGACTTGTGAGTATTACAGTTATGTCTAGAGGCTCAACTCACCATGTTAGGAACTCTACAGGGTAAGGGACCTTATTCTGAAGACTTTTCCACATAAATGAGCAGGATGTGTGAACTGAAGAGGCAGCACTCAGGCAGTTCATCCACATAGCAGGAACACAAGAATTGGGCCAAGAAGAAAACTCGTACTTTCTTGCTGGGTCTCTCTGCTTCTGCCTGCTCCCATGCAGTACTTCCATTACTACCTCTACTGGTATCCAAGCCATCCTGAACTGTTACAGGAATGGGAGCTGCTGCCGCGCAACGGTTTCAGCATAGATTGCGGCCTGTTGAAAGCATGGAGTGTCGGGGTGGGGTCTTTGCTGCCAAGCAGGCACAGGCAGCAGAAGCAGACATCTTAGCTGCTGCGCTCTGGATGCACAGCTTTGATCAGCCCATGAAGCACTTGGAGATGTGTCTGGAAGAGGTGCAATGACACACATGTTCCTTAAGTCTATCTTCTTCTATCTGTTCACTGGGGATATGTGGATATCCAAATGTACGCTACCAGGCACAGGGAGCCTGAGTTACTGCTTTAGTTGTGTGGTGGGTCAAAACTGGGTGCCTTTGATTTATCATTGGCAAATTCTTTACTGTGTAACTGGTTTACCCT
>VWZK01008319.1:71864-98900 GCA_013396935.1 Baryphthengus martii
TCAGCTCCCTCCCATCCCGTGCTTTCCCTTTCCTTTCGCCGCCGCCTCGGGAAGACGGCTGCGGCCTCACGCTCTCCCGCCCCTCGCCTGGAGGAATCTGGTCACTGCTGCCCGCCCCCCCCACTCCATCTGCCGGGGCTCCGGGCTGGTGAGGGGAGAATGTTCGTACTGGGGGCAGGGAGCTGCTGCCGCTTACCCACTGACATCTGGGACTCCCTCTTCTCTCTGATGTCTTTAGTCTTTCTTCCCTAACCTCTCTGTCGGCTCTAAACTGGTTGTGGCAAAAGCCCGTGCTGGGAAGGTTGGATGCCTGTGGCCTGGGGTGGGTTTGTTCCCCTTGGTGGGTCATCGAGCTGCCCCGAAAGGGAAACACGCCTCAACCCAGTGTCCGGCAGTGGCGGCACTAGGTGGTGTGGGGTAGGGAAGAGATTTCGCTTGAAGAGTTGAGTTGGATGCGGTCTCGGGGTGAATCTAAACAACTGCTGTAGGCTGAGACTGAAAGTGAGAGGAGGTATTTATTGGAAAATGTCGTTGGCGTCCTCACACCTGTGTGGAGGAGTGCGGAGGGAGAGGTGTGGGGCAGGAGCGGTGGTGGCGGTGGCCCGGTGTTGGAGCGCAGCAGCCGCGGCACGCACTGCCACAGCCCTGCGAGGCGCTGCGCTTGGCTACTCCAGAGAGCAGCACCGTCCTGAGGTAGCTTTCTTCTGTTTCCATCTCGAGCTCTGTTGAAACTACGTCATGGCCTGTCAGTTTGCATCAATGTTCTTCTTTTATGTAATAGCACGGTGTAACAGCAACGGTGTTAGCTGTCGATCAGTGGAAGGGAAAGTTTCACTCAGTAAAGAGCTGTGACTCCTGGACCTCTGGGTGTTGAGAGCTTGGGAAGTATCTTTGCTATCTGAAGATGTACATCTTGGTCAGTCTTGGGAAGTGTTAATTCCGAATATTTGCTTCTTAAGCATAGGATTTTTTTAGTTAGTATTATTATTAGCTATTAGTATGAAATATTTAATAGTACATAATATTTATTATTATCACTAGTATTTATTACTAGTAATAAATCTAAGCACTTTTTTCTTATGTTCGGTGGGTGGCACTCACGCAAAGAGGGCTTGGTCATGAAGTCTCTCTTGGATGAAGATGTGTCTAGCATTAGTATCCACACAATGAACAACATTTTATTTTGCTAGATGCTTCAAATCGCAATCGTTTCTGTAACTAGATCCTGCAGGTTAAAGAGCAAAAATTGTGCTGAATGATCCATTACTCTGAATAAATGCTAAGTAAGAGCTTTAGGAGAATGAGGATCCACCTAGTCCAGTAGGAGCAATCTTTGTTCAGATCAGAAGTTTTACAATTTTACTCTAGCAAGGCTTAAACTTCCCTTCTGTCTTTATGTCCAGTAAAGCCACTTTGCCTGTCCTGATAATTGTCGTTACAAAATCTTTATAATCGGGCGAAAGTTTTCACTATGCACGTACTTTAGCCTATTTGAACCATATGTGCGTATCCTAAAGTAATCTTCAATAATCAAAATTAAAAAAAAAAAAAGAAAAAAAAATTAAAATTAAGGCTATAGGAGGAGTCATATGCCAGGAGGGTTATCCAGCAGAAAGAATGAGTTTCCCTCTGCCTACCCCTGCCCAAATTTACTACCTGGGAGGTAGATTCTTGACCTTGCCCTGCAGTCTGATACCGATTTACGCACATTCTGCTGCTCCTCTATAGCATTTGAATCTCAGATGCCCCAATCTGATGCCTCACAGTGCTGAAGGATTGACAGACTTTTTATTTTCCTGTGGGCTTGTTTACTGCCTACAAGTTGGGGGAAAGATGCAAGCAGTGCAGAACATGTGCTCTCTTGACACCTGCAGCTTTGAACATGCTGTGTTACAGGTTTTGGTGAAACACTAGCAGAGAGAGACAAAAATATGTAGGTGTAGGAATGGGAAAGGTACTAAATACAGAACTAAATTCTCTTCCTCTTCCCTCTGTCTCCTATGTAATTAAGACAGGCCCTTAGAAGAATATAGATCTTAAGCCTATATGTCTAGAGGGAGGTTGTGTTTTGTACTGTAAGAAGAGTAGTTCGTGTTCATTGTAGACTTTTATTCTGACTCTCTTTTTTCCCTGCCCCCACACCCCCACTGCAGAGCACTTTGACATCAGCTCAAATGACTGAGGTAGCTGCCCAGGTAAAGTGACTTGCAGATATTGATAGCCTGATACCTAGCATCTCCTCTAAAGAGGCCATGTAGCCTCCAAGAGAAAACATCTGTAACTATGTCATGCTGAAAGTTTAAAACTATGTAGACCACCTTCAGACACCTTTGTTGGTGTGGGGTACCCATTGTACCACAAAAAGGGCTACCAGTAGCATACTCGCAGTTCCCAAGGTAACTTACCTGGCACATATCTTGCCTTTTATCTCCTCCCTCTCCTGTCTGCACCTTTCCCATAGTTAAGAGAAGATGAGAAGGAGAAGTTAATTCTATTGTCTCTTCAATGTTGGACAGAAAGGAACTAAGGATATCACTTCAAGTTATGGTGACCCTGACTTACCCATGAGTTCACCACAGTAGAAGTGGATGACTGACTCTGTACGTTGGTTAATTACTCCTCTTTTAGTTAAACCATTCTTTGTGCAGGTTCAACTTTCCCAACACAGGTTTTTTGAAAGGGATAGAAGGGAAAAAGCTTTACTGTGTTTGTTTGTTTTGGGGTTTTTTTAATATTTTAAGTAGATTTATTGGAAGGTCTGACAAATGCTCAAGATGGAGCAGAGGTAAGAGACTAAGAAATATCAAGAAAGTGAAGGCAGCGCAGGAGGGAGCAACATCTTCCCCTTTATGTGGCATTGAGATCTTAGATCAGATTGTGTCTGAAATTTAAGTCTAAGGTTGCTTTTAATTTGCTTTTAATAAACTCCCTCCTTCATCCACCTCTCTACCGAGTAAGGGGGAGAGAATTCAGGGAAAGCAGTCTTTGGTGACCTGAGAAAATAAATAACAGCTCTTTCTGTCTTACCAGCATGTTTTTTTTCGTTCTAAATTTTACCAGGGTTTCAGCATTAAACTAGTTTCATATTCCATAATCTTAAAAAAAAAAAAAAGCTACAGATTTCTGCAGTACTTGTCCTGAAATACTGCAATGAGGCTGTATCTGCATGCTGTGAGTATGCTGATCTGCAGTGCTGGGTGTGTGTGTGCTGCATGTCTGTGCAGCTCTGCGGTGCTGCAGGCAACAACTCCCTTACTCTGTGTGGTCCAGTAGACAGTGGTCAGTCAATTCTTCTGTTACTGGAAGGCATGGATGGCCTGGAGTGCAGTGTTTCCTTCTCCTGCATACGTCTGTTGCTTGCCTCTCCATAGTTTTCTGATGGAGAGACGTTTTATGTAGAATAGCACAGATGTGTAAATGGAATGGCATTTCTAGACAATAGTAAAACTGTTTTTCACTTATACTGAGGCTTGATTCTTGCAGTTTATTACACTTTCAGTTTGTCATGCAAAAAATAACAGCTCATTAGAATAACTTCATTAGCTTGTGACTAATCTCTTCATTAGGCACTGTACTTGTGCTTTGTGCCACTTTTCCAGATCTATTGCTTGACTGCCAGTCAGGCTCCTTCTTCGCTAAGGCAGGTAATCAACACTTAAAGAGCAAAGTTGGGAAGACCAAGCTAATATTTATGTAATAAGTGGAAGAGCTGCTAAACACAGTTACCTTTAGACCAAACACCCACTAAGACCAAGTTAGATTAAAGTAAGCTCTGCAGAGGTAGCTGGAGCAGCAAGGAAAACGTTCTCTGACGGTAGACTCCAGGACAACTTGCATCTGGCCTGTGCTTGTTGCAATTCATGCCCAGCTTGAGTGTAGGGATGCATTACAACAGAACTGTGGTTTTGTTAATAACTTGCCTGATCATACGATCACTGAAAAGCTATTGTAACTAATTAGGGAGTGTACTTGTGAATATGTGATTACTGGTGTAATACAAGAGTACGTCCAGCCTAAGATTAGAAAAATTGATGTCTTCTAAAGAATTTGGCCCTTCAGTGTTCCGGTCCATTCTTCTGCGATGTGCTTGGAAATAGTAGGACATTACTTAAATAGATTCTGCAGTAACTTAAAATTTGGCTTTGTTTGGTGTATGTGTAGGGGCTTTTTTTTTTTTCCTCTCCATAGCCTAATCTGTGCTGGTTCAGGAGGACAGATGAAAACTTCCCTACTACGCAGCCATTCTCTAGCAGTGGAGCTCTCTGGTATTTGGCTGCAGTACTCATGCGAGAAAAAGTAGGTTGGTAGGTGGGTGGTGGTAGGGAAGGTGATGCTGTAGCAGTCTCATTTATCTTTTTTTTTACTATCACAAAACTACTTCTGAGCAAGGGGAGGAGAAGTTCTAGTCTTCCAAAGAGAAGAATGTGTGAACTAAACCCAGAAATGCTAAATGCCTACATCACCTTTTAAAAAGTGTACCATTTAAAGACTGTTGGAGTGCTGTGCAGTACAGGGCAGCGCGCTAAACAGCAGCTGCGTATGTACAAGACGGGAAGTTTGTTTCTGCGCTGTGTGACCTGGGAGAGCGAGACGTGTGGGCCCATCTGCACACTGTACGACGTTGTTGCTTCAGGTGCTGTTCATCCTTTTTGGTAGTATGTCCTCTTGCCTTCACCGAAGGCAGCCCTCTCTTTGATGATGAAAGTATCGCTCTTTGGTTGAGGAAGGTCTCCTCCTGTGTGGGTTAGCACTTCTTGATTGCTCAGTTCAAACAAAACCTCCTCCTCTGTTGCTTGTGACTCACTGACATAGATGTCACCATCCTTGTTTTCCACATCATGTGGATGCTAAAGCTTTTTCTAGTGCATGAATACGTTGTTAAACTCTAACAGCTTCATGTGAAAGAGCAGCTTGTCTTCAAATGACGCTGTCCAGCAGGTACTGCTGTCCAGCAGGTACCGCGTTGTGCGATGATACTCATTAAGTTCATTGGAAGCGTGGTTGTCACCTGAAACAGGGAAGATCCTCTCTCTCCTGCTGTGCTTTCTCAGACGCATGAAACCAAATACTGTCCCTTGTTGTCACATTGTCCCTTGTTATTGTTCTTGGCAACAGTCACTTTTTATTTCCTTCCATGTGAAGAAAGATGCTCTGCCCAAATTCTCTCTCTCGCTAGGAAGCCTACAGAAAAGCTTCAGGTTAGAACCCAACTAGTTTATGAACAGTATTTGAAGTCGGCAGTGGGGTTCTTGCTTTGCCAGGAATTGCTCCTACAGTGTGTCTTGGACTCAGGCTAACCCCTGCCTCAAAAAGAGAACTACTTGCACTTGCTTTTTACAGAAATGGGTAAATCTGAATTCACCTTCCAGTGCCTTCCCAAGAGACAAATCTTGAACTCAGCACTATATTCTTTCCTCTTGGTATGAGAGGAAGGTACTTGTCAGCAGTGAGGTTACCTACCAGCTGGTTGAGTCCTGGTGACTTTTTAACCTTAAGCATGCTGCAAGAGCTCTGCTGTCTGTGTATGTGCAGGCAGTGACCTTTGCTTAATGGAGTGAGTAGGAGGGAATGAGCAACTGTCATATTTTCTGTAGAAAATGAAGGAGCCCACTACAACTATGTGACAAAATAGCTCCTCTTGCAGCTGAAAAAGTCCACTCTAACCTTTATAGCTTCTTGGATGCTTGTTGAGGCAGTGCTGAGCTAATTAAATACACTGAGCTGGTGTTAGAGTTGGATAGCATGAACTCATGTTGTCTAAAAGCAGCTTGGTTTAAAACCTGCACAATCCCAGCTCTAGTGGGAGGGAGATTGAAGAGTTGACTACTGGTTGCCTAGTACCACATAGTTTTATGTAGGAGCGCTGTTGCACTGATCAGATGCTGATGACAGGGTAAAGCTGTGACAGTCTTTTATCTGTGACTGTTGGAGCTATGAAAGCAGGTAGCACAAAGAAGTGATCCAGCTCTGAAAGGTATCTGATGGTGATACCATACCTCAAGCTTTATAGCCTTCCAAGTGACTTTAATTTATCCTTCAAAACTGATAATGCTCTTCCTGGAATTAGTCCAGGAGAAATAAAACAATTGGGGGACGAGAAAAAGCATGCAGAACAGAATTGCGTAGAACCTTATTGGCAAGATATACCACCCACAGAAGTACAGCTGTAAACCAGTCAGATTCACTATTGCTCTGTGTGCTCAGGGAGGTGGTGGTGGTGCCAGGGATTGGTTCTTTTCCTTGTCCTGCAAAGGAAGCCTCTCCTTCTCGGGGTTTAATCTGGTAAAATAGTTGACTGAAGACAATCTAAAATGAAAAATCTATAAACATTAGAAACTCAGATAATGAATGACTTGCAAGTGACTAGTTTTAGCCAAGTTTTATGACAAAATTTTAAACCATTTAAAGCTATCCTGAAGAAGCAAGATCTCACAGAATCATGGAATGGTAAGGGTTGGAAGGAACCTCTGACACTGGTCTCAGGGATGCAGAACTAAAACCTCCATTGATAAACATGCATTATGTCTTTAAAAATAATTTTGCCACTGTGTCTTTAAAAATACTTTCTCTAGCACGGTCAGGTCCAGCTTTTTAATCAAGACTTCTAGTTCATATTAGAAGCGAAAAACAGACCCCCAAGTAAGCTGCTTTAGCAGGATATGATACAGAAAAATAATGTTGAAACTGCTGCACTTAAACACTCCTTTCTATTGTCACACTGAGTTACAGGATTTCAAGCAGCCAGTACAAGAAGCATTAATAGGCAGGTCTTGCTCTGTTTTAGATTTTGCTGATTCGTCTTTAAAAAGCTATAACCAAGAAGTAGTCTGACTCAGAAGTGTGTTAAGGTACTTCACTTTTATTAGTACTGTCCTTCAGCACAGCTTTAGAATTTCCTGTCATGTGGCATCTCTATCTGGCAACAAGAAAATAAAGCTTTCTTTAATTTTTAAATTGGATATCCATCTTGGAATGGCGATAAACCCTGGAACCAAAGGTCTGCAGGGGCCGTATCAATACAGCCTTATTTCTGTGATGCTGCTGCTGCTGAAACAATGGATCTTGCCAGACTTGGCCTAGATTTTAGTGCCTTGCTAAATGTTTGGCTGCTGTTGCTAATCATGCAGCTTTCAGAGGGGCCACACGAGGGTTGCTTGATCTCGTAAGGTAGCTTCAAGATGCTAGCTAGCCATTCCTGATGCAGAAGAAGAGTTGTAGGTTTGTGTTACATGATCCACTTCCTAGACAAGGAGGAAGCTGTACCAAACTCAGTTTTTGCCTTAAGTGTGGAAAGCATTATTTATCAAATTTCAGCACCTCTGGAAGCTTCTGCCTCTTAAGGATAAGGTGGAATTTTTCCCTGAAAATAATGTTAGCCATTTTTGTCCTTTTAACTTTTACAGATTACTGTAAGCCTGCTCTGACTGAGCCACTGAAACTTAACAGTAGGTGCAGTATTCTCTGAAATGGGAGTACTGGGATGATAAGGAACATGTCTGTGTCTAAGCTTATCTACCTTAATTTAAGGTACCCAAAAGGTAATGGACTACTCTTATCTTAAGCTGAAGGGGCTGGTTTGGAAGCCAGTGGTGGAGAGACCTGAGAGAATAAACTTCTGATGTACAGCAAGCTGATGGGGAACACATATGGCCCTTAAGGGGTCAAGAGGGCATTTCATGCTGAGATACAGAAGGGAGGCAGTGAGAGTGAGCCCTGCAAATAGCTCCAGTAAGGAAATGGTCCCCATTAAATTCTGAAAATCAGCATCTTAGTGTCTCTTTTCCTTGGTGTTTCTTAAATTCTGTAGCTTTTTGCTGACTCCTCAAAATTAATGGTCTGCTTTTGTTTGGTTAGGTGAGCCTGCACTGCAGTGCAAGTATTCAGTTAAAATATTCCAAGCCAGTGTGGCGCCTGGGTCTAATGCAGTCCTGGGAATGGAAGCGAGGTCACTGTTTCTGCTTGCAAACTCAATCTCTTGTCATTCTTCCCATCTCTTCCTGAATCTTGAGACTCCAGTCATCAACACTATAAAATGGATTCTCTAATCATTAATATATGTAAGCTAAGTCGCAAATCTCATGCTGATAATTTCTACTGAAACTGGAAAGTTACACCTTCTGAGTACTGGAAGACTTTCTATGCTGTAGTATTATTCATTATAGTCAACTTTAACAAGAGCAATGCTGTTTATATTTTTATTTTTTTACAGATTCTGATTGAATGAACTTAGGAAATCTTCCGAATCAGTACAAAACAATTGCTTTGATAGCTCTTAAATATATAGAGAGTGTTCCCATTTTTCCTTTTAAAAGTGTATTTAGATCAAGCTTAATCCAGAGCTTATGTTTACAAAATGTACTGTTAGACACTACAGACTTCAGTGTACCATGAAAAGGCGTGGTTCTGATAACTAAAAACAGTCCTCCAAGACATGGTGGTATGCAGCAGTGTGTACAGTATGAGGTGACATTCTGGTAGATGACAAGGTTGGCAACGGTATGGAAATTCCGAGTTCTTCTGTAGCACTGCCATTGTAAGGCCTGACTTTGTTAAAAACCATTTAAATAAAATATTGTTGCGCTTGTAAGACTTGTTGGAAAAAGCATTTACACTCCTAACAACTAATTAGCTATTATGTTCCTGGTGTCTGAATGGTATTTCAGGTTACGGTGTGAGGCTATATGTGAAAAACTGAAAGCCTCTGGCTCTGCGCTCCCACAGAAAAAAGGGTTATTTTTCCATTCTTTATATAACTTCTGGAGTTTATAAGAGCACTGGTCTTAAATAACATTCAGACTTGGTGTCACTTGCAGTGGAAAAAAAAATAGAAATCCCTCCTTGCTTTGCTAACAGCTGACTTTGACAGGTCGATTTCTTTTGCTGTACTTTTTTTCCTGTCTGTAAGCCCAGTGCTTTAGGTAGGTTGGTTGTACAAGATCTTGCTCTTTGGGGATGTGTAAAATCGTACAATCATAGAATTGTCAAGGTTGGAAGGTACCTTGAAGATCATTGAGTTCCAACCCCTCTGCCATGGGCAGGGACGCCTCCCACTAGATCGGGTTGCCCAGAGTCCCATACAACCTGGCTTTAAAAACTTCCAAGGATGGGGCTTCCACCACCTCTCTGAGCAACCTGTTCCAGTGTCTCACCACCTTCATGAGGAGGAACTTCTTCCTAACTTCTAATCTAAATCTACCCTCCTCTAGTTTGGATCCATTCTCCCTAGTCCTATCGGTACCTGACATCCTAAAAAGTCCCTCCTGAGCTTTCTTGTAGGCCCCCTTCAGATACTGGAAGGCCACAATAAGGTCTTCTCGCAGCCTTCTCTTCTCCAGACTGAATAACCCCAACTCTCTCAGCCTGTCTTCATAGGAGAGGTGCTCCAGCCCTCTGATCACCCTCGTGGCCGTTCTCTGGACATGTTCCAGCACGTCCATATCTTTCTTGTAATGGAGGCTCCAGAACTGGACACAGTGCTCCAGGTGGGGTCTCAGAAGAGTGGAGTAGAGGGGGAGAATCACCCACCTCGATCTGCTGGCCACACTTCTCTTGATGCAGCCAAGAATACAGTTGGCTTTCTGGGCTGCAAGTGTGCACAGAGTGCTCATGTTGTCCACCAGCACCAACCAAGATTTTACAGGATAATAAGGTTGGAAGGAACCTCTGACACTGGTCTCAGAGATGCAGAACTAAAAACTCTCTATTGATAAACTTGCATTATGTCTTTAAAAGTACTTTTGCCGTTGTGTCTTTAAAAATACTTTCTCTAGCATGGTCACGTCCAGCTCTTGTGTCTGTGGAATTTTTAATTCTCTGGACAATACAGTCAAAACCTTTAACAGCAAACATAACACTGAGCACATAATGGAAGCAGTGACTAGATGTTTAATTTTCCTTGAACAGGGAGGGTTAGAGTGGGAGAAGTCACTCTTTCTTGCTCTAGCTGCAGTCAGTTGGATTCTTCCCGATGCCAGGAGCAGCACTGCAACACAAGTAGCTGCTGACCTCCTCTCCCTTTCCACTTCTAGTGTCTTTTACTTCCAGCTACTAGTCTGAGGGTCTTAAATCTTTGCCAGGTCTGTCAGTAATCAGAGCAATTGGCCTCTGTCCCACTGGATGAACTGCTAATGAGCTCCAGCTGGGTGCCCATCAACTGGTCCAACTTCGAACTTCTCTGCTCTCTATGCAGAGCAGAGTTCAGGGCACAGCCATTTCTTGTGACCTGCAACTGGCTCTCTTGAGCTCTGTATTTTTGAGCAGGTCAGGATAGATTACAGTCTTGTCTTTCCACATTTTTTTTTTTTGTATTTCTGTGATTGCTCCCAGGAGAGACAAGTCCATGCCTTTTAGACTAACAGGTCCTTGGTTCTTCCAAAAGTCCATTTTTTAATTTTATTGATATGTAGATATAGGGGAGAATACAGTTTGTGAATACTTTTAAATGTTGTGGCTTCTTTTAATGGACTTGTGATGTGGATAACTGAACCAGTGCTCCCATGTATTGCAAACTGTTGAATGTGGAGAAAGTGGGTTATGATGTAGTTCTCTTAGTAAATGACTAGACTAGAAATTGCACCCTTCTGTGTTGAGGCTGGTCCAGCTCAGAGGAGGGTTTCCTTTGCTTCCTGTGTCCGTCACCCTTGCCTTGGCTCAACTAATAATGTAAGGCTTGGTGAGGGAGTAATTTAGTGAAACTGTTGTCAGCTGGCCCAGGCTGCTTATCGAGCATCTCTGATAGCCAAATCGTAGAGCAGAAAGGGGCTTAAAGTAAATAATGTGTAATTGCAAGTAGAATAGTAGCAGACATTTAAATGCATATCCTGACTGAAGCCTAACACAGCTTCTGGTGTTATCAGAACAATCACTGTGCTGGCATTAGAAATATTTTGCATTCCTTTCTGCAGAAAAGTAAGATAAAGTCCTTGAATGTGGCTTGCAGGAGAGCTGTGGGCTACCTTCTTATCTCAGCTACTGAAAATAAATTGATTTTCATTGTTTTTTCTCTTGTACATCCCTTACCTCTAGGTGTCAAAAGTCTAAATACTTTCTTATTTTTTTAATCTTCATCTTAGTAGTTTTCTGTATTCTCAGAACCTAAGAGGTCAGAAAGTCTAAGAGGTGGTGATTCTTTCTCTTGAATGCTTGTGGAAAAAAAAATAATTCTGCATATCTGCATTTCTGCAAAGAACACTGTCCTTTACAGATGCTCCCAAACTCTCTAGTAGCACGCGGCTGACTTGTCTCAATTTCTTTAAATCTCTCGCATACTTCTTTACCTGAGGCTGTACATTGCAAAATGAGCAACAAAGCAAACATAGTGATCCTGACCAAAAATAAAAGATAAAATGCACATGTAAGAGTGGGAGAACTTAAATTGTCAATAGTAATTACCAGCTGTATAGGTTCAGCTCAGAATGATGGCATTTATCTGTCTGTGGGGTAATTTAACAGCATCATCTCCCTAATAAGAATGTAAGCTGTGAAAAGTAATTTTTTTTTTCTCTTAAATGAGCAGTCTTTATCTGAGTAACAGATCTGGTTTGAGGCTATCATTTGTGGTGTTTTATGGAGATTATTTCTGTGATAGAGCCAGAATTCTTGTTTGACACCCCCCAACCTAAATGTAAATTACGGATTTCTTTACAAAAGCCAAAGCCTTCTGTCAGCACATTAAGTGCAAAATGTATTTTTCAGGATAAGTATAGAGAAACATAAAAATTCTTCTCGGTCTCATGTTAGCCTAGAACAGTTTCTCTTAATTAGCACTGACTTTTGAGTTCGATATAGTATGAGAAAAAAAAAATCTTTGGTTAATAATCAAGCTAGAATATTCTCATTTGCCGTACCTTAAGGGTAACTACCTCTCCCCTGGTTTCAAGATTTAAATCTGTTTAAATAAGAACAACTTCCTGATTGAGGACAAGGCAGGAGTTTTATGCGTCTTGGAGAATGTGAAACACCAACTCAGCACAAGTTCTTAAGATAGTGTAGAGACTCAAGTGAAGATTCAGTTGCTTCCTCAGAAAAGGAGACCATCTGGGTTAATTAAAGGATGTTTGCGAAAAAGCGTAGTGCATTCCTTCAAACTACTTAAAACTGTGAAGAGGAAAGCACCACTGACCAAGGAACTGTTTCATGAGGTATTCAAACTGATCTGAGACTGTAGACATGCTGTCTTTGCTTCTCTTCTTTTACATCCTTGGCTTCATGTTCCTTCTCTGTCCTTTACACCAGCTCTAACAGTACTCAGCTAGATGAGCAAGTGCTCCTGAAAAACCTGTGTTGTCTGAGCACGGGTGTTTTCTTCTTTTCACGTTGAGTTATGCAAAAGCTAGTGCCGTGTCAAGGATGGGGAGGACAGCAGTGGGATGGCCAGAGGTGAGAGAAGGGCCAGACAGGCTGGGTTGTCTTGAGTTGCTCTTGAAAGCATAGCTGAGTTTTGTGAGCACCATGCTTGGTTCTGAATGAGATGGTGCAGTATAACTGAAACGATTAGAAACTGCAAGAGTCTTTTTCCTTTCAGGTAGGAAACTTCATAGTCTTAAAATGGAAGACCTATCTAAACTGTCCATAGGCTTTATTAGGAAGGTGTTCTTAAATTTTAAGTAGAACACAGACAGTATTTTGTGACCCTGAAGGTACCTCTTCTGTTCTGCTGGTCTTAAATATTTATGGCAACAGCTGGCTGTAAAAGAGGCTAATTCAGCTATAGGTGCTATTTTTACAGGCGAAGATGGGGTCTGGGAGAAGGAAGATCTACTCACTATAAGCAGGGATCAGGTTCGAGACCGTCTAATGAACCTGAAGGTACACATGTCCTTGTGTTCCAATGAGATCCATCCATGGGCCCTGGGTGAACTGGCAGATGAAGTTGCCAAGCCACTATCTATCATGTTTGAGAGGTCATAGCAGTCTAGTGAAATTCTTGCTGACAGGAAAAGGGAAGTCATAACCCTCATCTTGAAAAAGGGGGGAAAAAAAGGAAGACCTCGGAAACTACAGGCCAGTCAGCCTCTCATCTCTGGAATTGGCTGGATGGTCACTGAGTCACAGTCAATGATTCGATGTCCAAGTGGAGACCAGTGACAAGTGTTGTCCCTCAGGGACGGTGCCATTTAACGTCTTTGTCGGCAACATGGACAGTGGGATCGAGGGCACCCTCAGCAAGTTTGTTAACGACACCAAACTGTGCAGTGCAGTTGACTCTCTGAAGGGAAGGGGTGCCATCCGGAGGGATCTGGCCAGGCTGGAGAGGTGGGCCCATGCCAGCCTCATGAAGTTCAACAAGGCCAAGTGCAAGGTCTTACACCTGGATCAGGACAATCCCAAGCACAAACACAGGCTGGGCTGAGAATGGCTTGAGACCAATTCTGAGAAGAACTTGGGGCTGTCGGCTGATGAAAAGCTCAACATGAGACAGCAATGTGGGCTTGCAGCCCAGAAAGCCAACAGTATCCTGGGCCGCATCAAAAGAAGCGTGGCGAACAGGTCGATTGAGGTGATTCTCCGCTCTACTACCCTCTTGTGAGACCACATCTGGAGTACTGTGTCAAGTTCTGGGGCGCCCCACAGAAGGACATGAATCTGTTGGAGAGGGTCTAGAGGAGGGCCATGAGGATGATCAGAGGGCTGGAGCACTTCTGCTGTGGGGACAAGCTGTGAGAGTTGTATCTCTTCAGCCTGGAGAAGAGAAGGCTCCAGGGAGACCTTGTTTAGCAGCCTTCCAGTACCTGAAGGGAGCCCACAGGAAAGCTAAGGAGGGACTTTTCAAGAGCTTGTAGTGATAGGACGAGGGCTAATGGCTTTAAGCTGGAGGAGAGTACACTTAGGCTAGATATTATGAAGAAGTTCTTTGCAGTAAGGGTGGTGAGATGCTGGCACAGGTTGCCCAGGGAAGTTGTGGATGTCCCCCTCTCTGGAAGCATTCAAGGCCAGGTTGGACAAGGCCTTGAGCAACCTGGTTTAGTGGAAGGTGTTCCTGACCCAAGACAGGGGAGTTGGAACTACATGATCTTCAAGGTTCCATCCAACCTAAACCATTCTATGACATGATTCTATGTTGCCATGTTTTTGTAGTTCTAGCCAAAAGCTTAAGGGTTTTTCTTTCCTGTAATCCCTGCATGGTACTTCACATACCAGTCTTGCCACTCTTCTCTCCCTCTCCATCACGTGTGCTTTTTTCTTGTCCATGTGTATGAAGCTTTTTCACCTTCCACAGGTAAAGGCTCCAGATCTCTGTAGTCTCGTTTCCTATTCAACTTTATTGGTAGTGTTGTAGATTTCAGGGTTAGCCAGTATCGGTCTGTGTGGGCATTATGGAAATGCCTCCCGGTCTTTTGAAATATCTAGGGCGGACCAGTTCCAGAGCTCTTGAGTGATCAAATTGTTTCCCCTGTATAATTAAAGGGGAGAGAAACCAGATAGGAGGACTGCTGCCTGTTTCTGGCTACTATCTAGGAAAACAGCCCAGAATCTGATGACCACTAGTCCTTGACAAGATCGAGTAGACAAATTTTAACAGAAAACAGAGAAACTCCAGAGTCTGAAGCATGGGGAACTTAAAGGAACAGCCTTTTCACTGCTGAAGATCATGTGTTAAAGGATATGAGTAACAACTGAGCTATTATGATCCCTTAAGGTATAAAGTTACCGAGATCAGAAGAGCACCCTTAGAGGTTAGTGCTGGTACTGGCTACATAAAAAGGAAGGGTAGGTACATTGCGAAGAGGCGAAGGCATGAGAGTTGATCTACAAGATTGCCTTTTAGCCTTTTATTAGGTCTTGGTCTCCCTTTCCTCCAGTTTGTAGAAGCTAATGAAACTGAGCTCACATGCATTCCTCAGAAGCTCAGTGTGCAGTCAGCCTACACAATTTCAGACTGCCAGTTTCTTTTACATTGAATTGCAAAATGAATTTTGCAGTCACTTTGGTCAAACTGCCCTTATCTGATCCCTGTATTTGCTGCTTTTCCCCTTCCTCCTCCTACCAGAATCTCAGGGCTGGAAGTAAAAGCATGTTTCTTAATTCCAGCTCCAGATTACACACTTCCAAAGTACCACATGATGTAGACAAATCAATGTGATTGAAAGAAATCAACCTTTTCATTAAATGAAACAGAGGTAGAGAGAAGTGAAACTCTATGAAGAAATGTTTGAATGTATAGGCAGCAGAAAAATTTTGGATAACTGCTGGCTATGTAAAACTTCTCACAAACTAGTTTTTATGAACAAATTTTATATCAAGAAATATCAAGAAGACTATGTAATGTGGAGAAAGAAAAGCTTAAATCTTTGACTTCCTTTTCTTTGTTTAATGAAAACTGAGCACATAACACAGAAATTCTCCCTAATTAAGAAAAAAAAAAAGCCCTCAGCTTCTGTCTTAACTGGGTTACACAGTGAGTAATTCTCTTCTGATGCAGTTACACAACAGAAAAAAACAACCCTTCATGTTCAAACTGATTGTTTGTTTTGCTGGTAGGCTTGTCAAACTTTTAGGGTACTTTCTTTTTCATGTATACTCATGTAATAGCTCTCTTCGAGTTCCTAAATAAACCTTTCTGGAGCACTTGGAGAACATATTGCAGCAGGTAGTACAAATGAAATAGCCTATCCTAAGAAGGTTAAACCCAGAAACTAATTCAAAGCAAAACAACTCAGAATCTTATTGTAAGCAATACTGGCCAAAATGTTGCACTGAAAGGCTGCAAATGTAATTGAATGAAAAACAAAGGAAAGTTCTTGGTGTTGTAGCGTATGTCTTGGAAAACAGAGATACTTATGTGTGTTAGGCGGTCACCTTCTGCAGAACATGAGCTGTTGCTTAAATTAACCATGAGGATGTGTTATTTTTGCATGTGCAGATCTAGTGACCAGTTTAAGAAGATAGGATTGTATCAAATAGGTAATGACTTTGCCACCCTCACGCTGGGTGCGCAATAGCAGAGATAAAGACAGGAAGCAGGGACTCTGACTTAGATTAGTGGCATCTTGCTGTGGCCTTGAGTGGAGCTGAAAATTTGCTCCAGACATGTGAACATACAGCAACTTCCTTTGATCCAAGTGAACTTTCTGAGTTCTTCAGTGTGGCCCCCTTCATATTTGAAGGACTGAGATTCTATTTTGACTGTTTCTGTCATCTGCATTCTGCCAAACTCTAACTCTTTCGTCAATCATTCAAGCAGAGGAAGAAGAGATATTTGAAGGTATCATCCTGCTTTGTGAGAAGCTTTGTGCTCAAAGTTGAACAAGTGTAGTGCCATTTGCATTTCTATTGAGTGTTCTGTACAGGATGGTAAGAATCTGCTGAAGTGCTTTGCTGTATCAGCATCCCCAGTTATTAAGGCTAAGCTTGGACAGTCCTTAGGAATTCAGATGTTTTGTGGAAAAAATTCCTCTCTGCTCCATATGAGGCTTTAAATTCCTGCCAAACTGCCTTCTGTGACCACGGCATTTTTCTTGGGAGCTGAGGTCTTACTGAGCGCATACACAGTTTCAGTATGTACTTCGTGAGCTTTTGCGCTGTGACTTAGCAGCCCAAAGAAAGGCCCAGGGTTTACCAACTCTCCTACTGGTTCACTCTTGATGTCTTTTCTTCTAATAAAGTATATAGGAATAAGATTATTTAAAAGTCCTTTAACCGACTTAACTGATAGTTGGCTTAAGAAGTATCACCAGAAAATAAAGGAATCTCTCATAATGTGAACTCCTTTGAAATGTTTTTTGTTCTCACTACAGCAGTTTGTTTGTATCATGAGTAGTCTTTTCTGTTTCAATAATTGCACTTACCACTCTAAACTTACATTTAGAGTGTCTATATGCAGAACTACATATTACATGGATGCTGGGGAAGATGCAAAATCCTCAAATTTCAAAAAGTAGGTTCCATTTAAAATAAGGTAAAAAAGAGCACGATAATCTTGGTAAGTCTTATAGCACTGCCTAATTTATCCACTGTTGGCCTTTCACTTGCTCAGGGGACCAAAAGAACAGGGAGGAGATGAGAAAGTAGAGTAAAATCACAAACTTAGATTTCCTGCAGTCATTGCTGCAAACGTCTATTCCCTAACTGATCCTTCTTGTCAGAAATAAGCTACAGACCTGACTGTAATTGTCAGAGGTCTCAATGGCTTCTTTGGCATGACTGCTAGCATAGAGGAAGTGAATTTGTAAGAGAGGGACTAGGTAATATGTCACACAGTGTAAATTCAGGGAGCTGTCATTTGTACCCAAGTCTCAGTTTCCGTGTTAATAACTTATTTTCATGCAGAAATTTTCCAAAGTGTATAAAAGCTGTGTAAACGCATCTCTTAAAAGTATAAATCTCATAACCTTTAGATGTAGTCCATTCTCTGAATGGCTGTGTGTATTTCCCACTGGTGCCTCTTCTCTTGTTCCCCTTACCTGCATGAAAACTACTTGCATGAAATCTTCTAATTCCCTAACTATGACAGAATCTATGCGTTTTTGCCTTGTTCTCCATAAAGACTGACCAGATTATAGTGTATGGAACAAGGCTGGTAATTCAGATACAAACCAAAGTTGTGGGGTGGTGGTGAAGGAGAGGGCACAAAAGGCAGCCTGCCCTCAACACCTATTCAGTCATGTGAGCGACAGAAGCTTTTCTTAAGCATAATCTTGGTTCAGTGTATGGCAACTGACCTTACTGATGAAAGGACTTTGAACTCTATACTTTCTTACCTTCTGTATCTGATGGGCAATCTCAGAGTCCTTCTGAAGTAGACTTCCAGAAGAAGTAAATTTCTATAAACAGGATTTGCTAAGTGTGTGCATTGCATGATACTTCGGAAACTTAAATTTTGCATGTTTGGTAGCTTCCTCCATGCATGTTTAAAAATGATTTTTTTTTTTTTGATTTAACCACATGTATTTCTTGTTTTTGTGTTTTTGTTTTCCTTCCCCCAACAGCTGGCTTACCCCTTGGTGTTCTAAACTTGGCCAAAATAAAACCGTATCAGAGAGGCTTTTTCTGTAATGATGACAGCATCAAGTATCCGTTCCATGACAGTACCATCACATCCACTGTCCTCTACACAGTGGGGTTCACCCTGCCCATTTTCTCTGTAAGTAGCTAATATATAGGGAGTTTTGGTGATGGGAATAAAATGTATGCCTTCCAAGAGTTCAGCATTGTAACTGTGAGTTAAAGATAGTCTACATAGGCAAAATCCCATATATGTGTAGTCATATGCATGTGAAAGGTGCCATTGCTACTTTTGTTTGCATAGAAAATCTAGAACTAATCTCTAACTGCTAGTATCGCTAATGTCATTTGTTTTAGAAGTGGAAAAACATAGAGGTGAGCATTTAAACTATATCAGTTAGTTTAGGCTTTTATCACAGGGGAAAAAAATACTGCAGGCTTCTAAAATGCTATGGAATAAATACATCTCTCGTTGAGAATGAGTTCGTCTGGTAAGTTAAACACTTGTGATGTGAAAACTTGCACTGTAGTGGAGTGCACACACCTATAACTAGTGACTGTTCCATCCATATACTTTCTGCAGAAATAAGACTAATTTGGACTCAGTGAATTTTCTTAGGTTTAAACCAAAAAGAGATGACTCTTTAAACCCTTCAAAATGGGTTAGAGGCTGAAAAATCTAGTTGCTTGTAGAGAAGAGGCTCAGTGTTCTCAAGACCACATGATTTTTGCTAAGAACAATTTAACTTTTCAGTATGTTTTTCTAACAGTATTTTAAGCCTCATTGTGTCCAAGTTTTAAGTGAGGTTTGAGCTGTTTAGAGAACCAAAATTTAACTATTCAGCATAGCGTTGAACCTGAAACTGCATCTTTTTGTTTCTGCCTGCAGTGGTCGACCACACCATATTAGAGATGGTCATCATCTTTGGTCTTCTCATAAATATATAGGCTAAATTAATCAGTAAGAAGTATATATGGTTCCATCTGGTTTAGAGATGGAAGCAGCCACTTAAAACCAATAAACAGAAATCTGCAGAACCTCTACATGCATTACTCTAGTTTTCACTTAAATGTTTATTAAAAGCTTGCATTAGTCCTATGCAGTAAATAGAAGGTAGACACAACAGTTGTTACCATTAGTACAGTTTCATTTTTGAGGAAAGTAGTCTGAAGTTTATAATTTTGACATATATCTTCAGCACAACTTCAGCAAATTTATTTTCTAGTTGGATTCACATGTACCTTAACTGATACGTGCACAGGTGATCTAACAGCTGCAGTTGTTCACAATTTTTGCCCTCTAAAGAGGCATTTCAGTTGCAATTAGGTAATCTGTTAAATTGCTTGATTTTTTTTATCATTTTATATTTTTATATTTGAAGAAGTTGTTCCTGTAACAGAAAGACAATTGGGTACATTTTTTCCCCCCCTCAGCTTTAAAGCAGTGGAGAAACCTCTGACTCACTGCTAATTTACTTAACAGTGTAAACATCTGAGTGCTATGGATAGCCATTGTAGCTTTTACTGCCAAAGTGTCTAAAATTATAGTTTGGAATTAGTCTTCTCAGTGATTCCAGTCTATTCTGATACTTTTCTTCTCTGATGCTTTCATAGGATTTACACAGTGAATTTTTATTGCCTGTCTGTGCACGGGATAGGAGGCATAGGTGGAATTGTAACTTCTGGCCTCCATGCTGAGAAAGAGGTTTTAAAAAAAAAACAATAAAAAAATTCTAAAGCATTTGTGGTTCTGTAACAACAATACAGGAAACCCAGATCAGTTCTTCAATCTGAACATTTTACAAACCTTGAAGCAACACAACTATCCTGAAATTCAATGATAAAGTAATCACTGTAGTGTGTATGTTACTGCTTTGTGTAGTTCACATGCTATCTGAACTGGCTTTCTTAGTCTCAGTTTTAGATTGAGGGAGTACTTTAGCCTCATGCAAGAGGTCAAAAATAATTTGTGGCTGCTGAAAACTTAAGATCTAGGGTGAGCTGCATAGCTAGGGAGTATGAGATCTGGGTTATTACACCCTATTGAGTTGAAGGTGGTTTCCAGTTGAATACTTTCTAGCTTTAAGCTTTCCTTTAGTCAAAATGGATGGGGAAAGTTGATCCGTCTGGGAACAGGAGAATCTGACATTTAGACTGGCTTTTGTTTTAGACTGACTCAGTAGAGGCTTGAGATTTTTTCCAAGGCAGCAAAGTACTATGAAGTAGTATGTTTCAGAATCAGTATCCTCAGCAGAGACACAGCTGGCTCATGAAAATTTAGTGGGCAGTAATGCTGATTATCCTGCATCTAGTCAAAAATGTTATCCTGACTTGAGACTTTCCTGAAAGAAACAGGCTTCTCAATAAGGAATTGATGGTGGAAACTTGGTCTAATGCTATACAAATGAATTGATCAATTGCACTTTTGTGCAAACTTTACTTCCCTAGTCAAAGACTACCTTGAACAGGGTACAAGTTCTGAACTAGGATTTACACCTCAGCTTTGTCATGTCCCAAAATAGAAGAACTTTTAGGAAGCTAGGGGAAGCAAAACAAATCATATCTGCAATTTGGAAAAAAATAAACTTAATCAAATAGGAGAATGATTATAGTCTTTCGTCTTAGTGTTCGACAATATACAGATATTGCTGATCCAGCTTAGTCCTTAGTTGCTAAAGCCTCATGAAATCTAAGCAGAAATGCTTAAAATACCATTGTGCATATGACCCTTGCAAGCTGTTGGTGCAGCGTATCTTCACAGTGCAGTATGAAATGGCCTGAACATTTTGCTGTATAATAATAAAAGGTCTTGTCTGGTTCAGTTGTTGGGGTAAGCCTATAGTGGAATATAAAACAACTTCAAGAAAACTTCAAAAAAGAACCCCCACACCGCAGTACCTGCAGTAATGAGTAAGGCAATGGTGTTTCATTGCTAAGAAACCCCTTTGTGCGTAAGAGGGGAGGGAGATTTAGATTAGAAATTAGGAAGAAGCTCTTCATTCCGAGGGTGCTTAAGACACTGGAACAGGCTGCCCAGGGAAGTTGTGGATGCTCCAGCACTGGATGTGGTCAAGATCAGGTTGTATGGGCCTTTGAGCAACCCGGTCTAATGGGAAGTGTCCCTGCCCATGGCAGGAGGGTTGGAACTAGATGATCTTTAAGATCTCTTCCAACCCAAACCATTCCACGATTCTGTAAAAGAAACTAGGCTGCCTGAACATTGATTTGTCTTCAGAACATTCTATGAAGATTTACAAGATGTGTTAGAAATACTTAGGGGTCATCTTTAATAAAAAAAAAAAACGGAAAAAAAAGGGAGAGAGAGAAAAGGAAAGAATAATCTTAGAATTCATTATTCCATTCATAGCTCTGAACTCTTTCTGTTCCCATTGCTACCTTTTGTCAGAAAATAAGATGCCTGGGAAAGAAGCTCGTGTTTATTCTTTCCCAAGTTTCTCATTTCTTCTCATTCTTGAAAACTACTTTCTGTGTCTGGATGGGAAGCACGATTTTTATATTAGAATGTTTGGAGACTTGGGGTCAAATAAGCCTTGGTAGTGCTCTGGAAAAATGAATCTCTTTAGATGTCTAGACTGGTGTCCAAAGCAGCACGTATCCATGATGACTGACATTTCAAGAAAAACAGAAGATCTTTCCAATACTTGTACTTTCCCAAGTCTTTTTAGAGATATTTAGGAAGTAATCTTGAATAGTCTAAAAGCCATGACTAGTTAGGGGCCCATGTCTATACAATGCTAGGAATGTTTTGAAATTAATCTCTTAAGAAGATGTAGGTGGTCTTACATTTTTTGGTCTTCAGCTGTCTGCGTGAGATCAGCTCTTCCAAGTGTCAATGTAATGACAAGTTAATGTCAATGTCTTGTCTTGCAGCAAAGTCCAACTGTGCCTATTTGCATGTGTCCTATTCCGTTGGTCTTTTCTGGAGATATAACCTCAAAATCAATCTTCCATTTCTTCAATCATCTTGCTTCTTACAACCACTGGCCTTAGCGACACTCAGTAGAGCTTTTCTTATATCTAAGAGTTGGTGTGAATTTGGGAGAGAAACAACACAGAGTAAAGGGGGCCGCTCTGAAGCATCTCATCAAAGGAGCAGAAGAATGGAGCAACTCAAGAGTTGCTTAGTTTCATCTACTCTCTGTGCTAGGTTCTGAGCAGGGATTTTTTAGTTCCACGTGAAAGCTTTGCCTGGCTGTTCACCCCTGGGTAAGTTTCTATATGACAGATTGTCCAAGTTAAAAGAACTGAACTCTTGTCGTCTCATGAATCAAAGTTCCATACTGAGTTTCAAGGAAACATAGTTCACCATAACTGTTGCTACTACAAAACAGGTAATGCAAATGCTAATGCTCCTGACAGGTGAAGTGTTCAGTAGTAAACAGAGTTTTGAGTAAGTCACTTCTCTGGGATGAACTCTGCTGTATGGGACTTCTTTGAGAGAAAGAAGTGTTATGGGCCTGTAGGACTTAGTTTCTCCACCTCGAACACATCCAAAAGAGATTTAGGTGATCAGGTCATGTTGTCTTTTACTTCAGAAGATAAAACCCAAACATTTTTGGTTTGGTTTGGCAAACGCCGGTGTCTTCAATATCAAAAGGGACCTCGGCAGCTTTTCTCCTGTGCCAGCTTTAACCTATTCGGTTTTAGGCTTAATGTTTTCAGAAATGTCTCCTTCTACCATGTGTATTGGTGTTCTGACTGTAACTTTTCCTTCCTATAGATTATCACCATCATACTTTGGAAGCAATCTTTTATGTCCTCTTTGTGAAAGAAATACCTGTTGCAAGGAAACATTTATTTGATTAGCAATTGAAGCACTTCTTGAGCTAATTTGTATGTTTCTTCAGGGCCAAATGTAGCTACTGCGGTGGTAAAGACTGATAAAGCAGAGGACTGTAATGAAACCTACCAAAGACTGGTAGATTGCTGCAAAAAACTGAAGTGGGTATCTATCAGTGTCAAAGCTTTATGGTCCACTGTTGACAGTTTTCAGCTAACTGAAATTAAATCTGCTGTTTGACAGTAGAGTGGACTTTTGTGTCCTTTAACTTTCAGGTTACACGTCAGTAATTTTATTATGCTCTGAACAAGACATATCTTTTATCTGCTAAACCGTTTGAAAAGGAGAGTAATGTTTTATCATTTTTTTTTGGTTTATTGATGGCTCTGGAAACCTTTTTGGGCAATGCTGTTATTCATAATCTGGCATGAATTCTTCTTGATACTAACTGTTCATCTGGTACTTCTGCAGATCAGTATCATCTCTGAACCCAAGTTTATTCTGAGGAATAAATTCTGTTTAAAGCCAGCATCATAATAAAAAGCCATGTTTAACTTTTGTGAAGGGTTAATGATGCACTTCAGTTGAATTGATGAGTAATTCTTGTGAGATCTGTGTTGTGGAGGGCAGAGGCTGAGAAGTGGCCAGGGCTACATCCAGCTTTGACACCACTTCTGCCCCATCCAAAGTGAGGGTGTTCTGGTGGGCTCAGTTTAAAATCAGATCAGGAAAGATCCGAGGAGCACCACTTCCAAACTGGCACTTGTACGAATCACTCCTACCAGATGCAGTTAATTTAAAATAAATAAATTGTGATGACTTGTTTGTTAAGGCTATGGACTCGATACTGTTCTTTTCTCAATTCTTCAGGTACATTTGTTAATACAGTGAAGATACACACAGTCTATGAAACTCATTAAAACAGCTGTCAGACTGACCGTGGAAGGAGCTTCAGACAAGGGCTTTTAAAAGCTTACTGAAGCTTGGACATAACTGTGAGAAAGCCAGGCAGTCATAGTGGTTGGGAACTGGAATCATTTAGTAGAGTATAAAGGGGGTAAAATAGAATAGGGGGAAATGTAGGGAGGAGTTGAAACTTAAATATTTAAAATCTTGTCATGTAAGAAGTAGGGGGGGGAAGGGTGGATTTTTCCTTGTCTCGAGTCTCATACGTATTTACTAACAACTTGCCGTTGACATCCATGACTTAGAGCAGAGATCCAAGGGGTTTGTGAAAAAGGGAAGAAATTGTACCAGAAACCAGAGATGAGCAATAGGAAGAGTAGGTGAAAGAGGAGGAAAGTTCCTTTCTGTGCTGCCTCTTCTGTTCCCCTTCCTCTGGCTCACCCCATTGTACCTCTTTCTGTTCTGCCTTGAGCAGTGAAATGATCCTGCAGAGAGATGGCTTTTACCCATCTTTTCTGGAGAAAGTTGAATGACAAAATGCAGCAGTTGATCTTGGCGAACTGTGAAGTGATGGTATATGCATATTTCTTGCTAGGTGCCTTCCTGAACTCCCAAGCTTCTTTTCATAAATGGAGAATAGCATTTTTCTAGTACTGAGGAGAAACCAAAGATTTAATTAATCTGCAAAGAGTTGTATGATACCATAACCAATGCCCATAGAATGTGAGCAGTTACACAGAGTAATGCTCAACTCAGAAGTTTTAACCAAGCTTTCAGAAAATGCATGTTTTTCCCGGCGGGATTTCTGGTGTTGTACAAATGAATATTATAGATGTTTTTGCTGATGCAATTAGTAATGAAATCTCTACAGCATATTCAGGAGAAATGTTAACTTGTGCTTTCTACCTTAATTTCTGGTGTAAGGAGACTTAAACCTCGAAATACTACTTACGTGTTTTTAAAATAAGAAGTATAGGTGCCACTTCTCGTTTAAAGCTGCATGAAAGAAGTTGACATTAAATAATAGCATGAAACTGGTGGTGGCTTTTCTGGAGATGCTGGGAGAAAAGAGCAAAATCTTCTAAATTATTTTTTTTTAAAACTCTGGAAAAAGATTGTTGCTACTCACTGCTTAAGCACAGATGCTTAAAGCTATTTTGTTGGAAAGATACCCACAGTTTTCTGGCATCAGTCCTATCTATTCTTTTCCTAATCCATTTAATACACCAGGAGGATGGAGTACTCAGGCCAAAGGCAGCATTTTACAAGTCATCTCATTATTGAGATCTGTGCATTCAAATAATTACCTCACCAAAATCTTAAGAAACGAAAAAGTCATGGGATTAGATGAAGAATCCTTAAATGTTTAAATAATTCATTGAAATGTGAGGAATGGACAGTAGGAGTGCCTGCTGTCTTTCCCAAGGGAGGAAAGCACCAGGTGGGGCTCTCCAGAAGTCTGCCCTATTCAGTATAGTCATAAATGCCTTGGTGGAGAGTGTGTGCAGTGAGGCAGCAGCAGAGTACTCAGCGCAGTTAAATACAAAAGACGGCAATAACATGGCTGCTGAAATACAGTGTGGATGAATGTTAAGTGATGTCCTTCCTAAGGAGACTGGAAAGGACGTCTTGAGAATGGTATATAATGAGATGTTCTCTCTTCACCAGAGTGGTACTAATTAGCTTTTAGTTCCATGGAGAGGTCAGCTTTATGCCCAGTAACAGTGAAGAAAATCTAATCAAGGTTAGAAACTTGGAAATAGACTTATAGTTATACAGATATTTATGGCAAAAACCCAAGCATAATCAAGTCAGAAATCACTTCAGCGTATGAGGAAATCTCATCTACTATATTACATGAGTCAGATTATTGGACAAGTGCACTTTAATTGTTTAAAATATTTAGACTTACTAGCCGAGCTACTTGTTTCTACCTCTTGTATTCTGACTGAAAGGCTGTTCCAGAGGCCTGTATATCTTCCTCACTATGAATATCGCTATTACCAACTCTATTTGGGGCTCCTTAGCTTGGTTGTTGTTGGATCAGTATTGCGCTCTTTTTTTTTTTTTTTTTTTATGTTTTGATTGCAGTACNTTTTTTTCTTAATGTTATCTACTGCCTATGCAATTAGCTGATTTACAGCCCTTACATTCTGCTCAGCTGTGCAAACTTCACCTTTTCTAGTTTTTGAGATAATGAGGCATGTTCCTTAACAGTCCTTCTCTGCCTGCGTTTAACACAGATGAATGAAAACCAAACATTTTGGCAAGTTCTGATTGAATGCTGTTTCAGAAGAAATTCTTGTTGGGTGGCTACAAGTGTTATTAATGCCTTTGGAAAGACTCATCTAATGGTAACACTATTTAAATGGAGGTAAAACAACCATAGGAAACAGGAATTATTTTCCCCGTCTTATTTTGAACTGACAAATTTACAGCTCATCAGAGTTGTTTAACCTCTGAGTGCATGACTCTCAACTCATTCCTGCACAAATCTCCATCTGTTCTCTTCCTTCAGTGTTTAGGAGTTGTTTTGCAGGCAGAACTGGCTGACCTTGATCTTCCACTGTAGCAAAAAGCTGCCAGGTCTGTCAGCAGTACATCTACTAGTTATTCATTAATAGTGCTGGCATATGCGCTGCACAACACTAGCTTATTGGCTTTATCCTTGAGATTACCCTATGGGTAACCTCTTCCCAACCTTAAAATTCCTCTTAACACACCTGCTGTCATTTTTCCCTTTAGGCAATTTCTTCACTGTGTTACAATTGACTTGGAAAATGAAGTATACATCAGGGAAGCTTTTTGGTGTTGTCATATGGGAAGTATTCAGTAGAGAGCTTTTAATCACCCTCTGCCATCTCCACTCCTTACTTCAAAGGAGTGCTTAAATTCCTCAATATCTTGTTACTTTCCTGTAAAACTGAGCCCAGATAACTTTTACTAATTCTCCTTTTCCATTTGCCAAACTCTGCCCTTGGAAACTGTAACTTGTTTAGGGGAAAAATAGGTATTTGTAGAAGCAGGGGCCTTTAAGTTACTGTGGCAACATGTGGCTATAGCAGGTGGGCCAGATTCCTTTTCCCAATGATCTGCTGTTGAGTCTTTGCTGCTCTTCCTTGAAACTGCTTTAGACTTGTGTGTGGAGAAATCTGACAAGTAAGCACACCACCTCCTATACTACTATTAGAACTTGTTCCTCAGCTGTGCCTGGGAAGTGAAAGACCTTGATACTACTGATAGTTGTACCATTGTGAAGACAAATATCATTTGATATCTTCAGTCATATCCAGTCCCTTGTGCCAGGAGGTTTCATAACTAGGAAGTTGCTACTGTGATGCAGAAACTCACTCCTGTCTTCTGAAATTATGGCATCTCTCAGGATG
>VWZK01008319.1:104034-127241 GCA_013396935.1 Baryphthengus martii
GGGGGAGGCATGCCCTTTGGCATGGGCGGGGGAGAGCTGAACTTCATCAGTTAACCATTTCGTGTCCTAAGCCTCAGGGGCTGTGCTTTAATTCTAGCAATTGGCTCTTCATCAGGGGCTTCAAGATCCCTGTTCAGATGCGTTAAAAACCTTCAGACTCCCCTCATGGCTCTGTGTCGGGTAACATCCAAGCTCACCAGAGCCACACTTTGAACAGACTTAAAGCTCTTTCAGGCCAAATAAGATTTTTAGGTATATAAAATATTTACCCAAGTATATTTTAGGAATCAAAGCTGGAAAAGAAGCACCTAAATGCAAGCCTCAGTATTGGCCAGTTGGTTCTCTGGGCTTAATGGATTAAAATCACGAGGGATATTATGGCAATCAAACTCTTTCTTTGCATAAGGACTGCATGGATTTTTATCTAGATTCCAACATACAAGTCAGTTTGTACCTTGTTTGCTCTTGGGTGAATTTTTGGTTTTTTTATTCATAACTAAAAATGTGGGGATGGAAACCAAAACTAACTTAGTTTTCCTCTTCTTGGAAAAAAAAGTTTCAAAAAGCTCAGAAATGCTTCTGGAGCAGATAAAATTTTTTTATTGTCTCTTCTCTTAACTGGTAAGTGGTTTATGCGAAAAGATCCTGCCTTTTAATGTAGGACTACTTGGGTTTTCTTACCCTGTTAGTACTGTTGGTAGTCAATATTACCTAAGAACAGCAATACCTGGTCACAACTGAAGCCTATTTAGCTTGCTACCTTTTCTCTAGCAGCAATGAATGTGGAAGAACAGAAGACTAGAACAAGCAAAGATCGATGTTTTGCCCTCAGAACTTTGCTACCAGCGATTTTCAGCTCAAGGACTTCCTGAGTCAGGAAAGGCTTCAGTGAATATAGTGATTTTTAATGGATGCATTTCCTTTGAATTTATCCAATGTACATATGAGCCTGTATGAACATTGAGCTAGCAAAATTACCTTTGTAACATCAAGGACTATCTTTCAGTTGTGAAATCAGGCTTTTCTGTCAAGACTTGCTTTTGCCATCTAACTTTAAAACAGTGTTGGTGTCCTTTTACTCAGTACTTCATCACATTACTGAAGATGAATACTCTTTGGTATCTGTGTCCAGTGATGTAGCTGCCTTGACGTCACCTTATTTTTTGCCACCTCAGCTGAGATAAATGACCCTTCTTGCAGATTTTGCAGCAGTGTTCTTTAAAAAGGGATTAAATTATTTGCCAGTCCTGGCTGTGATATTTCTGCTCAGCTATCTCCTTAGGATGTTACTGTCTGGGATAGGTAGATCCTGTGTAAGAGTTGACTGACATCTACTTAAAGCCTTTCAGCTTTAGTCCATGCTCTGGTGTTTCTCTGCTTCAGTTCATGTTTGAATATGGTGCAGGGTATACAACTTCAGTGTCAGGTGTCTGATGGGATTGTATGTTTGCCTTGATGTGCAGAGCTGCTGACAGCTACTTATCTGCTCAGGTATCAGAGTGTCTAATAACAACTTTTCACTCACCAAAGCTCTGCGTTGCTGAGATCCTGGACTTTTCACTCTCAGGTGACAGATGGGGCCATCATTTAATCTCTACAAGATTTAAAAAGAACACTTTACATATACGCATGCAATTCCCCACCCATCTATACGAGTCAAGACTTTCTGTACAAGATGAGACGGTCTGGTTTAAAGAAAAGCTTGCTTTCTGAAAAAAATCATAGGAGAACAATAATCTGCTTTCCTGTCAACACTTAATACACATTTGATGTGTATACCTTGGATCTGCAGAGTAAAAAATCCTTGGAAAGACCTCAATATAATGCCTGTCTTTCGCTACTTGTTAGTTTTCTTTTCTCCCGTAAGGATTTAATTTTCCTGAGGAATAAGAAGTTTCTTTGTTTAAACAACTGACCTTTCACATGCAGAAATGAAGCCTCGACCCTCCAGAATAGTCTCTGACTTCACAAAAACCTAACAACTTTATGATGAAATCGAAAAACATTTGTGCAGAGGAAGTTTTAAGTGAAGAAGACTCAGTGTAGAATAAAATGTCAGACTGCAGAAAATGTTTCTCATTGGGGCCATGTCAAGTAATATGGATAAATGTTACTCAAGGCTTCGTTTTAATAAATATTCTGAAAATTAGTAATATTCAGTTCAGCGTGAAGCAGGATAAGGTAAAAGGTTTGGTTTATTTTTTTTTTTCCCCTCTTACATAAAAGTGTTCGAAATTTGGGCATGGTTACTGCTGACTCTTGGAAAATTTAAATTTGCAACTTAATGTTTATAAAAAAATATTCTGAAACTATGAGTATTAACAACAATAGAATAAGATCTTTCTTTTTAAGCAATTATCTCTCTTTAATGCTTGTCCTTATTTCTCTTTCAGATAATCCTAGGAGAGACTCTTTCTGTCTTTTATAATCATTTGCACTCAAATTCGTTTGTCAGAAATAACTACATAGCCACTATTTACAAAGCCATTGGGACCTTCATTTTTGGAGCAGCTGCTAGCCAGTCATTGACGGACATTGCCAAGTACTCCATAGGTAGACTGCGTCCTCACTTCCTTGCCGTGTGCCAGCCTGACTGGACACGAATCAACTGCAGTCTGGGTTATATTGAGAACTTCTCTTGCCAAGGAGACAAAGCCAAAATCAGTGAAGGAAGGTGAGTCTGACTAACCTTGTATACTTGTAAGACTCATTTCTTAACTTGGGAAAATGAGTTTGGTACTGCTGCTGCATCTTGTTTTGTGCTTCTCCTAGAATAAATTTCTTGTAATGAATTTTAAACTTTGAGCCCTGTCAAGGCACTGGGATATTACTTGAATTTCTGGAAACTTGTTCCATTAATGTATAGAAGAATGCATGAATTACTGTGTATTCATTTCTGCTTTTTTTTTTTTTTACAAAATGTGGATGATGTTCAGTTTAGATTGACTTCTATTTCTGTTTCTAAAATGCCTGTCTATACCAATAAAGAGAAGATTTTGAAATCTCCCTTCAAAACTGGATGTGGAATAGCAAGAAAAACAGTTCAGATTTAGTATGAAAACAAGTAAAACATGGGTGTAGCCATATAAAAATCTGGAGGACTGTTAACAGAATCACTCTGCCCATGTTTCTCATTATTAGGCCTTTTATTACCTCAAAATACTTATGTGCCAATTAAATGCAGCAAGATGTCAAGGAAACAAAGTTGGAGCGTCTGTCACACTGAAGTTTTGTCACCATGTTATGAACAGCTGGTTTTGAATGCTATTGGAAATGTTAAAAGGATATTCAGAATAATATCTGGTATTAAAATTGCCAGAGCTACCTGCAAGTTTAGCCTTAGAGAAACTCCTTGCCATTCTTTTTCCTATAGAAATTCTGTATACCCTCTTAGAACTTTTCCTGTCTGTGTGATTTTTAAAATACATGTGTCTAGATTTTCCTCACTGTACTGTGTGCTTATTTGCTCTTCTAGCATGTGACCCCTGTGGATGTCCTAATGTGTGTGCCTGTTTTTCCTCAGCAGCCACAGGAAGATGTTGCATATTGAGTTGATGGGGGGGGGGCGGGGCGGGGCTAGGTCCACCTCTGAGTCTTGCGCAGCTACTAATCACAGATGCCAGGACTAGTTTGTGTTTTGAATGGCTGTTGGTAGTAGAAGAGCAAGTCTGTGATGATAGATAGGCAGTACAGCAGGTAATCGTAAAACAAGCAGAATTTCATGCAGGTCTTTAAACAAAACTGGACATCATCAGGTGCTTTGTGAAACACGATATCGTGGCTTTCAGTGTGAAACTGGGGTCAGAATTCAACGTGGGCATAACAGTGAGTCTTCAGTTAAACTACATGGGTCTAAAATTACTTCTCAAATATGAAGAGGGAAAAAGAGAGTATTTGAGTTGTAATAACTTAAATGGTCCAGAAATAAAATGTTCTGGGTTTGAGGGATGCTGACAAACAATTAATTTATCCTTAAAACAAGGATGAGAATAACATGGGGGAACAATTGCATATAGTGATCACTTAGCTCTTGTTCTTCCCTTTGCAGCTAATGATTTGAAATCTCAGACTTCCATATTGGAGGTGAGATTTGTTTGTCGTCTCTTAGTTGCTGGAACAAACCTAAGAGTTCATCACTTGCTCAGTTCCCTCTTTCTGTTGACCCTGTTGCTCCCTAGAAAACGTAGTAAGAAGGTGCTCTCCTTTTTGATCAAAGCTTGCCTTGAAGTGATAGTTCAGTGAGAGCTCACCTGTGGTGCTTCTGCTCTCTGCTGAGGCTTTTCCGTGCACAGGAAGCTGTAAACAAAGTTAGTGAATGGTTAAAGAAGGGCAGATTGAAGTGGGACATTGCCCATGGGTGGATGTAATGGATGCAGCGATCCAGTAAATCAGTCTGGGTTTCTTATGGAAATCAGGCCTTACATATGAAAGGGTGGTTTCAATGATCCTAGGTCGTGTGCCTACATACCTTACAGTTACTAAGAGAAAGGAGTTTGATTGCAATGGGTTTTAAAGCGAGTTGAAGGAGGTCAGTAGGCTCTCAAGCAGTAAACCAGGGGTGATTTCTGAATCAGTTAGACAAAATTATTAGCAGTAAACTTAGTACCATCTACCCACATTTGCATAAAATAAATATGCAGGTAGAAATACAGAAGAAGAATGAAGGCAGGACATACCAGTGTTGCATACAAAGTCATATGTTCTGATCTGAACCTATTATTCCTATGCAGTAGGAGAACTTGAGACAATCTTTGAATATTTTCAGAGATTCGTGCTTAGTTCTACAGTCAAAAAGACTAATCTTTTGTTAGTTTCAATTTGTAGCAGGGAAAACACTGGTTGCAGTGTAAAAATCTGCTGTGTGCTTATATATTGTACTCTTCATTCCTCTTTTCTCATCCCTCATCATCATTTTATACTTATCAAAAGTATACTATAGTTTTGATATGTGCCATACCCAAGTAGATATGAGCTCTTGGTCTGAAACAGAGTTAAGCAAGAGTGTGTTGAAGAGATGGGTTTAAGACTGAAGTCTCTAAATACTTTAGAAGGATACTTTAGAAGTGGTACAGAAGACAAGTAAGCAACAATTGTTCCCATTTCCTCCTAATGGTGAAACTGGAAGGTGAAGCATTTGAAGTAGTTTCTTATTTTTATTTTTTTCCCATTTGAAGATTAAGAAGATGACATAAGCTGTGGAAGTCTTTACAGTGCTGGGATTTGTAAGTTCGTAGGTGGGTTCAAAAAACCCTGTTTGGACAAACTTCTAGAAGAATGAAACCAAAAAACCAACCTAGATTTCTGGAAGCCTGTCAGTTATGGTTGGAGGCTTTGAGTGTTTTGGACAAGCATCGTTGCATAGTTTGTTCCAGTACTGGTTTATGCAAATCCGATGTTTGTACCTCTTTACGTATGTCCGCTACATTACAGCATGGAGGAAAGATAATAATTAATCTTTACTGTTCACCAGTAACAGTAGTATTATAAAATACATGCAAAAACACGTGTATGTGTTACCACTAATATAAACCAGTGGACTTAACGCTTGGTTGTGTAAATTCTTAGAGTGCCTGTGGGTCTTGGTTAGTTTCAGTAAGGTTTTACTTTCTGACTTGAGCTTGATACCTAAGTCAGCAAGAATTAGTTTATCTTGTTTGCTCTGTATCATGCTGAAAAGGGAGTCCTGTTCAATTTTAAACAGCCTAGATTCTCTTTGACAGCTTCTAATAGTGTGTGTGTACTTTCAGTACTGCTGGTGGTTAAACTAAGCGGAGGATCACAATCACAGTTGTGTACTTAGTAGATCTCATTCATATTTATTGAAAAATACATGTAAGTGTTGGAATATATTATTTGAAAGTGTGTAACACTTGAAGATCTCTAAAATACGCATGAAAATCACTAGTTATATTAAAAATTCCTGATTAAAATTAAATATTAGCATTAGAAACTGTACTTCCATGTCTTTTTAAGACAGACACCCCCTCCCCCTTTTTATGTTTGATTTGGGGTTTTTTTGGCAGTCTTTGGCGTTTAAGCTACACACAGAAGCTTGGTGTGAGATACTTCATGGTAGTTTTCTGCAGGTGAAGGACTTAACACAGAACTGCATTCTGAACCTTTTATGAAGGTGTTGCTAGGTTTGATGGAAAATAGTTGCGTGTAGAGCTTTGTAATTTTCAATTTAAATAAATACTAAGAGTAGTAAGTCAAAGGTGCTCAATCTGTGAAGGTGACTTTTGAGTCTCAAAATTGCAAAGTTGTTAAAACAGGTAACACAGTAAGACATACTTTAAAAATGTAGTTGCACAGGGCAGAAGGGTACAGAACTTCATATAATGTAGTTTCTTTAGTGAGAGACAGTGTCTTGTTTCAGTGTTTTAGAAAAATAAGTTCCATATACGAGCACAAATTTCTTATTTTTGCTGTCTATGGAGGAAGAGAGATCAAAGCTGAGGAATCCTCCTGTCACTTATAGTATACCAGTGTATACTGTAATGCCACTGGACTGCTTTAAGGTACTTCCTTTGGCACCTATAAAGATAATGACTTACCAAATGGCTGTTTCCTTTTTCAAATCAGCAAAGTAAGGCTCAGTAAAACAGGTAGGTGTGCTGGACTATAACTCTAATCAAGTAGGATGTGAGTGAGCAGTCTCTACTAATTAATCTCTGGTATCTTCAGCTTTTGCAGCTCCCATTCTTGTTCTTTTGTCCTCTCTTTTGGCTTACCTTTGTCTGGCTTTGAGTAGGTTGGCAAGATACTCAAATTCCTCCAAGAGGAGTAGCCAGAGAGGACACAGAAAGAAAGGACAAATGACAACTTCTCCATTCCTTATAGGTAGATAAGGTAATCTTCCCAAACCAGTCTGTTCTAGCCAGTCCGTGGCAGGTTGTTCATGCGTTCGGTTTGTTAGCTTTCTTGCATCTGAAAGAGTTAATAGAAACCATAGACGTTCAGCAGCAGGAGCTGTGAATTGATATTTTACCATTACTCTAGCCAGTGTACTTTGCTGTAGTTGCTGTTGTCTGTCTGAAGTGAGTTTGTAAACAGTGAAGCTTAGATGTCTAGTAGAGTTAAGAGTGGAGTATGAAGAGCATCAAGAACATCAACAGCATATGAACTGTGAGCTAAGTCTTCAATGCTCTCGAAAGAGCCTTTGTTGTTAGTGTGTCTTAACATGTGAAAAAGATTTCTAGGCTTCTAGGAGGGGGAAAAAAAGGCAACTTTAAAATATACTTCTTTAGTTATGCTTGAATGTATTGTACATCAGAACTCCAAGATGTTGATAGGGAATGCCTTTCAACTATACTGTTAAACTGTGCTAATATATTGTGTGGCAATCTTAACTAGTTGCTCCCAACTAATTTCAGCAGTCAGGCATTGCTAATTCTACCTTGATCACCTTTGTGCAGACAGGGATTGGTAATTCCTAGGCAGTAGGATCTGGAATCCAGTAGATACGCTTGATCAGGCCAGTCTGAACCCCGAAAAGGTTGGTATTAACTGTGTCTGTAAACTTAGAGTGCCATCTGAAGCAAAGAACGGGTATTTCTTATCCTCAAAGACAGTAAATATGGCTTAAATAAAGTTTTGGGTTGTTTGGTTTTTTTTGAGAAGTATGATGGCAGTCGGCTTTTCTTTCTGCAAGCATGTAAAAGTTAAGAAAACCCAAACAACAAAACCCAAAGAAAAAAAGCCCAAGCCTCCTCAACAAACAAAAAAAATAAACCAAAACAAACTGAATACACCACACATACCCTCCCACCCCAACAACTAAGAACCCCCAGAAATCAAGCCTCTGGCATTCAAGATTTGTGTGTAATTGAAAGAACATTTGAATGAGGGTATTTTTTAATTCTCAAATCATGTAGCAGGTACTATATACAGCTTATAGTATTTTTAGAACTTAATTTAGGATTGTGCTGTCACTGTCATATATATATATACACGTTATAAACTTGGCAGCACAAACAGCACCTTAAAAGCCTGGTGTTGAAAGTCAGCTATATTGAATCTGATAGTATTTAAACTTACATTTCATCCACAAAATGGTAAGAATAAATGCTGTAGCTTGGAGTATGCAATATTAGTACTCTGTGTCTGCTGAATAATTTCACAGGGACAATAATATACTGGACAATAATTAAGTGGAAATAATTAAGTTCTACTGCTGGTGCAAATGATGCCTCCCAAGAACTTCAAAAATTTAAAACATACTTTCATAAACTTTCTGGTTTTAGAAAACTTATTCCTGCAGTAATAATATAGGAAAAAGGTAGGTTTGCAACATCGGTACTAAATAAGGAATGTGAAACACAATTGGTGCTAATGCTGTGTTGAACTTAAAACCTTTGAAAGTAAAAGGATTTAAATGTGTTCCTCTTCTCATATGCTCAGTTTACCTGCTTTTTGTGCCATAGTGGTCACAAAAGTCTGTGAAACAGAAGCTAATTTGGGCTCAATCACTTTAGTGGATAAAAGTTGAAGAATCAATTCAGATACCTGGCAATTGGATTATGAAGTTATTCTTCATAGTTTTGGAGTAGCCCAAATTGTTTTGTTTTTTTAATACCGTTTTTCAGGATGATTGTTACCTGGTGAAAACTATTTTTTAAAAAACCTTTCTAAAATGTTACCAGAAAAAGTATTAAAACATTTCAGAAAACAAACATGCTGGCTTCTCTTAAAAGCTAATGTTTTCTACTCTTTTGAGAATACCTTAGAGATCTCATAAAATTCTGAATCTTTGTCTTCGGAAATTTTCAGTGAACACTTTCTTGACTTCTGGATTGATTTCTTCCCCTCCCCAGTATTGTTCATGTCCACTTCATTTGTGGTGGAAGAGACCTTTCAGATCATGGAGTCCAGCCATTAACTCAGCACTGCCACGTCACCACTAAACCATGTCCCACAGCACCACATCTCCTCTGGAGGTCATCAGTTTAAAGCAGAGGTAGCTGTAGAGTTTTGTCCAAGTGTTGATTTGTTCAGGAGCTGTGGATGTGGAGATTCCATAGCTAATGGGGAAAATCTATTCCTTTAGCTGTCTTTGTCCTTTTTTTTAACCATCAGGAGCACCCCTGACTCCTTAGCATGGGTTCTTAACAGCCTCATTGGTGCATCATCTACATTCTTCACCATTACTGGATGCCAGCCATCCAGTCTCACAGACTTGCAAGTTCAGGTCATGATTAGATCTCCCTTGACTAGTTAGCACCTCTCTTCTCTAAACTTCGCTGCTAGGCACAGAGACCCGGGAGGCTGAAAAGATCTTGTTGGAAAAGACTTCAAAACCTGAGGCAAAGAAGCTATCAGCCTTTAGCTTTTCTATTCCCTTTGTCACAGCATAGCTCACCTGTTAAGTGATGGACCTGTGTTATTCGTGTCTCTACTTTGGTACTTACTTACCAGTTGAACACCTTCACATTGCTCTTTGTGTCCTTCACTAGCTGCAGCCTTGGCCCTCCTAATTGCATCTCTGCATGCCTTATGATACCTCAGTACTTGCAGGTTTTTTCCTACCCCTTTTGGTAGCTAAGCTCAGTCTGATGTTGCTCTCTGAATTGAGATGACCACTTGTTAGTCCTGCTTGTTTTCTTCCACAGGAGGATGGAATGTCTTTGTGCTCTGAGGAGGTTGTCCCTGAAATCCTGCCATCTCATGATTACTTCAACTAAGGCTGTTGCTGACGTGTCCAACTAGTTCATTTTTGCTCCTGAGTAACAAACAGATTAGCAGAGAACCCTTCTCTTGTTAGGCATGTCCAACAGCAGTGTTGAAAAGAAAGCTCTTGAATTACTTGTATCCTGCCACATTGCCCTTCTAGCAGATTTTGAGGCAGCTGAATTTCCCTAGGAGAGAAGCCATTCTAGATATGAGATGCCCGAGTTCACATGCCTCCTGTCACTAGAAATTTTAATGCCCAGTAGATTCTAACGTGTTCTGGGGTTGTCCCTTCCTTCCCTTTTGTGTGCCAAGATTGCTTACTAAGCCTGAAATGAAGAGTTAGCAGTTCTTCTGTATTCTTCAGCCTTGAGAAAGACTTGAACTCTAGCCTCCAAACTTGTAAGTGAGCTTTCTCCTTGCTGAACTTCTCTGACTTTGTATTTCCTCTTTATGTGTCTCCAGGTGTACCTTATGGCGAGTTAAAAGAAGAGTCAACATATGGTTTAATTTCATGAGCCCTAACTTTTACTCTGGAGCTTATTTATTGATCTCTCAGTGCAAATTTGTAGGCATTCCAGTCTTCCTGTGTCTTAAAACATCTACTGTTAAGGTGTTGTTGGCTTGTTTCTGTTCTTATACTGAGACATAGATATGAACAAGAGAAAACCCCCCATATATAAATTGTGCTCTAAACGGTATTTCATAAATGCCATGTGTCCCTTTGTGGTATAATTTTATTATCCTCTTGGACTGCAACTGAAAAATCTGGGTTGAATTTCGAATCTAGGTAACTGCTGGGTCCAGCTTTTTATTTTGTCATAACAGTAGAACAAAATTTGGAAGTGTTCACAAATGCAGTTCAAAACATTCTTTCTTGTTTTTGAAATGGAAATATTGCCATTATCTCCACAACAAAGCATTTTCAGTGTTGTACAAGGAGACGGTTCAGGTTTCTACTCCTGAAAGTGGAGCAGGCAGTTTTCGTTAGAGCAAAAAACCTGCATATAGCAAACATCACACCCCCCACCTTTTTCATGCTCTCTAAACTGCAGAAAGCAAAGGCATTACACACATGTAGCGATGTTCTGTAATTGTCAGGTAAAACAAGCAGCTTTTATTTTTCATTCCAGGGCTACAAAGTGTTTAATCATCATGCTGCTGCTCTGAGACATGGCACAGTTGCAGATAGGAAGGTGTAAGCATAATAAATTTGTCTTTGATTAACACACTGGAAAGTTGGGAGTAGAAAGTAGGGATTCAGAGTTTTTCCAGACAAGGATGTGAGAATGTCTAAATAGTCTCTTTTGACAGATTAGCCCTTTAAGCAAACAGTTTTAGCTACGATAGCAAGTTTCTAACTAGGTAGTTGAAACTGCGTGTGTTACGTGTATGCATACATACCATGTCTTGCATAACCTCTGTGTCTGAGCAAATAGAAGGTGGTGCAGGTAATCTGCAAATGAGTTCTGACAGTGGGTGTACTTGAAGTGGTTGCCTTAATTCTATATTATATATTAAAAGGAAATTCCTGTTAAAACTTTTTGTAGCTGAAGCTTGAGTCATGTTGTAAATAAGTTGTAAGGACATGCTTTATTCTAAAGCTCTGAAAAATTAAAATTAGAACAGCGTTTTTTATTAATTGTTCCCAAATTCCATGTTTTCCCTTGACAAGATAGTTGAAGATAAAGGAGAAAGAATAGAGCTGTGGTATGGGTATTCAGAAGATTAACTGGATGCCAGCATGTCCATTTAGGTTGCTAATGCCCTCTTCTTGTAGTCATGCTAAATTTGGTTGCGGTGTGCAATACAGTTTGCTGATTTATGCTATTACTTTGATACTGGTTAAATTAATTCCCATCAGCACACGTGCTTGCATAGCATGTGAAGTATTATTTTTTTGCCTATGTGTAACAGTCCTGGGTGTGTGCTAAGGGGCTCTTAATCTACCTGGTCAGGCTTCTTGAGTTTACTACACATTTTCCTTGGATGCACTATGTATTGCATATTAACTGAGCACTGCAGGATTGTCACAATGATGCCATTGCTGACTTCTAAATAGTTTTCTTAGATATCACTGTGTGGCTTTTTTACTGAGTATGGATGCTGGAGTGGGACCTGAAAGTTCTGGCTTTGGAGAAACACTGAAAACCTGGTGACTGGGGAGATTCAAGAAGGTATCCTTTTTGGTTTATCTGTCATCTCAGTAAGCACATACACAAAAGTGAAACCTTTGAACCAGAAGTGGTAATATACTATGCCATGTCATACAAGTCTCGTTACTCCAGAGGCAGTCTGTGCCGTCTGAATTCTGTTAGACTCCAAAGCAGGCTTGTGCAGCTAGCTTGGATATGTAGTATGTGTGAAACGTTTTCTCTGAAGTTGACTTTAATTTTGGATAGTTGAAGTTCTGTAATTTCAGTCTGTGACTTTCTTCTGTTTATGTTAACAGGTAACACAGCTATTAGGGTTGATAATTATAATTGTATTACTGATGTACAGATTTGTATTACAACTCAGCAGGAAAAAAACCAACAATTTCCTACCTCAGTTGATACATTGCTCCCATGATGACTTGCACTCAAAACAAGCTCTGAGTAGTGTGCCATTGCAAACTCAAAATGCAATCTTCAAAGAAATCTTAGGAAATTGCAGTTGACTGTTTTGACCTTGATAACTTATTTCAACACAATTGCCAAGGTGGTGCCCTTTACCAGTCATTTGCCAGGAATTTTATTTGGGCTTTGTTTAGAGCTCTTTGGCAGGCTGTGCTCATGCGTGCTGCTGAGTGCAGTTAAATCACTCGGAGCGGTTCCCAGTAGCTTAGGCACCCGTGCCAGCCGGCTGGTATAGGGCTAATCAGCATAACTTTGTCTTGAAGTTCAGCCAAACTTCTGAAGTTCTGTATGTTGTTGATTCTACGTACACCTTCATAACTGTAACTGTGTTCAAAAGAACCCCAAAGCTGAGCTTTATACATTACTTACTTCCACAGTAATGGGTACTTCTGTTTTCCCCTGTTTCACTAGATAACCTTTGCAGTTGGTTTGCTTTGGAATTTTTAAACCTACGCCAAGAGACTGGACATGTGCTTCAAGTTAACCCATCTGTATTAAACAATTGTTCCTCTCTCTCCCCTTCCCCACCCTCCTGTCTGTTTCTCAGTACTAGGACTACTTCTGTGATGAAGCATTATTTTGTATTAAAATAACTTGGCTTGTGTGAAATGTTCCAATATTTTGTTTTGAAACTTCTTAAAGCTTTGTCAAAAATCAAACTGCACTTAATTATTCAAGCATAACTAAATGGATTACTTATCTAATCTGGCAGTTTCTAACAGCATCATGAATCAGAAGTTACCCTAAAGTTGCTTCGGACATTTAACTATGTGCTTGCTAGGGACATATTAGTATGTTGTGTATAGTATTCTGATTATTTCTGTTCCAGAGCTTTTAACTTGTGAAGTGCTGTACAGTACTGAAATTTATATATTCAGGAGTTTTCATCAGAGGCTAATTTAGTAGTTTTCACTTCTGAAAAGATGTATGCAAAAAAAATCTCATGGAGCTTGGATACCAAAGCAATTGAAAGGGATGAAGAGGAGGTCACATCTGAGTAACTTTATACATATGTGCAACTTTTTTTCCTTAAACTCTGCTTCTCTCTCTTCTGCCATTACTGTTATTCAAGATGTAACATAGCTGATTTGGGAACACTTCTAGTCCTAATGAAATTATTCACCACTACCGAGGACTGGAGCTTAGTCAGTGCGCCTACACTTAATTTTACATGGAAGGAAAAAGCTGACACATGGTAGTGAATAGGAGTCTTTAAATATTTAAATGCTAGAAACTTCTGAGTACAGTGGGTGATGAAATGGGGCTGAAGGCTGTACTTGACCTAGAAGCAAAAAGAGCTGCCTTTGCAATAGAAATTAACTGGTAGTAGGGAGAATCAAATCTGAAAGGTAGAATGTGCTGTAACCAGTTGAGATGCAGTTCTGCAGCCTGGATCACGTTTCTGATCTTGCACCTCCTTTGCCCTTGGGTGAATTGGCCCTTCTCAGTGATGATGGATAGCATTAATTTTTATAACTGGAAATAAAACTCTTCACCCTTTAATGGTTTTCAGAAAAAGTTCTGCTTGCAGTCTGTCCACTGTTTCAGTAGCTTATCATGCTTAAGTTCATTAGAAATCAGAATTTGTAATTTGTGTTCAGCACACCTTGAAAATTATTTGGAAGCTAGCTATGGCTAATCAAGCAAGTAGATGCATCTTGTCATTCTTGTCAGAATTTCACTGGTTTGCAAAATTTATGTCCAAGTTAATAGAAAAGTCTCTTTAGATATAATTTTGGACATGTCTATAACTGTATTGCTCAAACAGTACCATAGGAACTGAAATACCCTTAATGCTGATGATTTTCCTGATGCCCTTTTCCACTTCAAAAATTATGGGAGTCTGAGTGAAGGGTTCTGCATGCTTGCCAAGGGCTTCATGCCCAAAGAGATTTCTTAAACAGGGTATAACAGTCAAATCCCTGATTTAAGAGGGATTATCTCTTTTGTTCTTACTCCTTTATGTAAAATGATAATAACACTTCTGTGAGTCAGGACAGTATTATACGGGTAACTTGTGCAGACATGGTTAATGGAACAGAAGCCTGTAATCTGATGCATGTGAGAGCAAACTATTAATCTTTAGAAATGTTGGTTTGAGTCCACTTGCTGGTTTTTCACTTACTCTTTCGTGAGCGGGGATTACAAGGAAAGAGGTAAACAAAACCACTGTGGGTTTTTTCTTTGTTTTGTTTGTTTGTTGGTTTTTTTCTGTTGGAGAAGGCTAACTAGAAATGTAATGAAAACCTAAACTTTATGTTTGTGTATTGAATTAAATTGACAAAGTCAAAACTGACAAAAGAGAACTTGCTTTTTAGTGGTTTTGCAGTGCACACGTGGAATGTCCTTGCAGCACGCCAGTTGGCTGGACTTTTTGTAATACACGTTTGTGTATGAGTGCAGGCACTCCTGTTTTGAACACCAGGAGTTGGTAACTTCTTATTCCCTACATAAAACTTTGGAATAGTTCAAGATGCAGATTGACTACTGCTCATTTGAAAAGGGAAAAACTAGTAGACAATGAGATTTTTCTTTACTAGTTATTTTACAGTGAAGTTTATGCCTTTAGTAGCTAACTGGTACAAACCACTGTTGCAAGATGGAAAAATAGCTAGCTAAGTAGTCATTGCCCAGTTAGACTGTTCAATCAGCGTGCAGTTATTCTATTTAAATAAATACAATTTCCATTATATCTACATACTTGGATGTATTGTGAGATACTTCCTCAGTTCCCAGATATGAGGAAAAAACCCCAAATTAGCCCAGTGGAAGTTCTTAACGTTCAAGATCTGGTCAACACCACATTGAAGGACCAGCCTTGTAGTAAGTGAGTAAAACCACTTCATGTTGATCCTGAGCTGGGGAAAAGGTTAATGTTAGGTTTGTTTCAAAAGGTTGGTAGTGAACGTGTTATGAATTAGAAGACAATTGCCTATTTCTTTCTTGAACCAGCTAGATCTGTTTTTTTGTCAGCAGAATAAGCAGGGAATTTTCATTTGTGTATGATAAGCATAAGGTAAGATAGCCTGTAAAAGGAAGAATATCTAATTGTCTGATTAAAAAAAAGTTAAAAATGGGCATAGTCTCATGTCAACGTGAGCCAACAATTTGCAAGAGTAGCCCAGAAAGCCAGCTGTATCCTGGGCTGCATCAAAAGATATGTGGCCAGCAGGTCAAGGTAGGTGATTCTTCCCTTCTACTCTGCTCTTGTGAGACCTCACCTGGAGTTCTGTGTCCAGCTCTGGAGCCCCCAACACAAGAAGGACATGGATCTGTTGGAGAGGGTCCAGAAGAGGGTCGCACAGATGATCAGAGGGCTGGAGCACCTCTCCTACGAGGACTAGCGTGAGGGAGCTGAGTCTGTTTGGCCTCTAGAAAAGAAGGCTCCGGGAAGCCTCATAGCAGCCTTCCAGTATCTAAAAGGGGCCTGCAGGAGAGCTGGGGAAAGGCTTTTACAAGGGATTCTAGTGATAGGACGAGGGGTAATGGTTTGAAACTGGAAGAGGGCAGACAGATTAGAAATTAGGAAGAAGCTTTTCACTGTGAGGGTGGTTGAAACACTGGAACAGGTTGCCCAGGGAAGCTGTTGGTGCTCCATTGCTGGATGTATTCAAGACACCAGGTTGGATGGAGCTCTAAGCAATCCGGTCTAGTGGGAGGTGTCCCTGCCCACAGCAGGGGAGTTGGAATCAGGTGATCTCTAAGGTCCCTTCCAACTCAAGCCACTCTCTGATTCTATGTATATTAAGTGTCAGCATTGGCAAAGTTTTCTCACTATGTGCCACTGTCTGAAGTAGAACTGATCTACTCCTCACCCCAAATATGATTACATAATTGTGCAAGATACTTACTAATAGTAAGTCTCACGTCAAACCAGTTGTGTAAACAAAATTGTCCAGATGAGGTTTACAGAATTTGATTCTGGCAGCGTTTTGTTTTCTGCAAGTGCAAAACTTGGTACTATGTGTAAACTTAACTACTATCAGAGAAGGAAGACAAGGGAGAAATTTGGAGTATTGTCTTTAGAAAAATTTTTCTGAGTAGCTGTTCATACTGTTAAACAGATGAACTGCTTGTGCATTTACTTAAACATTTCTTTACGATAATCACAGAAATGCTTAATTTCGTGAGTCTTCAAACCCTTCAGCTCCCTCTGATCTTGAAAGTTCTCCTTGTGCAAGTCTAGTGCTTGAGAAAAGAGTGGGTGCTGTGAAAATATGTTGCTTGCTGACTGCGGAGAAAATAATCTTTAAAGAATAACGGTGCTTCAGCTTGAGAGTAGGGCTAGCATTTTTCTTAAACTGTCCTCATGGCACTGAAAGTCTAGGAATATTTCCCGGGCACACATGTGTAGCTCCCTGGTTTACTTGACACAAACATGCTGAGCAGCAGCTCTGTCTGGCACTTACTCCCACCCAGTCAATGGAATGGGCAACATGAACGTCAGTGGAAGCTTTGAGTCAGACTTGGAGAATTCAGAGAACTTGAGGATAGAAAGGACTTGCTGGCTAACCGAGTGGGTGTTTTTATTTGCTTTGTTGTTGGGGTGTGCTTAGTGTTTTTCTGGACCTCCTGTTTTTCTCTAAGGAATTACTCCATAATCTGATTCTTACATTGGGAAGATTCCCATATCATTCAGCCTCTGCCAGGTTTATTGTGGCACCACAAGATACGTTTCCTTCTGGTTTATCCCTTTCTACTGTAATTTCTAACACTTTATTTTCTCACTGTTTAATGCTCCACTGTGCCGTATGTATTGAGCTATTTCCTAGTCTTGTGTTATCACTAGGGCTGTTCATTTCTCTGTCAGACTCTTGCACTTTGCTTAAATGGATCTGCGCGTTCAGGTACGCTTAGAAAAATACTGTATGAAGACAAGACATAGAGGTTGTTTACTGAGCTTCAGTGTTCAGTAATTCACATAGGAAAAAGTGCATTTAACTGCCAAGCAGAACATGCTACTACTTAAAACATGTTTTTCCTGGCAAGTGAGAGTGTAAGACATTTCTGTACAAATCCTGTTATTTCCTGTGTGTTACATTCTGTTTTTTCTACTAATTGAAGAAAGGGTACCTTCTGGCAGGCTCTGTGCCCTGGGCTAAGTTGCCTTTTTGCATTGAAAGGAATAGAATGAAATGAAACGGTTGTCAGTGTCAAGTCCTGCAAGGTAAGCTGTGTTAGGTCTGCCTACCTGGAGCTGGAAGTCCTGGCTGTAAGTACTGAGTGGTTCAGTTCAATTATTTCGTGTTGGAATTGCTTGTATTTTGATTATTTTTCCAGGTACCCTTTAAAAATACAGACTAATAGTGACAAGCTGTAGTAATCAATCACAATCAGTCTTATGGCAACTTTTTAAAGAAAGTATACTGTCTTTATGTTTGTCTTTATCAGAAGCTATGAGAAATATGCAAGAAAATTAAGTTTCAGGAAAGCTGAACAGCCCTTAAATTATCTGGTGTTAAGACCTTTTTGAAATGTCCAGCTATACTATATACACTGGAAACAGAGAGTGTACTTTAGACCTCAACTGTGACCTGAAACTGTTTTCCTGTACTACTTAAGGCATTCTTCTAACTTGGTAGAAATATATTGCCCAAGTGGAAATGGGTAAATCATATGCATTTTTTCTGTTAAAATGGAGCCTTGTTCCTCACATCAGAAGTGACCTGTGAGGTGGGTATTGATGGAGTTAGACGTGAATCTCTGCAAAGCTGCTCTTTTGATGTCAGACTCTGCCATTTTGGAAAGAATCAAGACTACACTTACCAAGCCTTATTTCATGTTACTACAGTTTTGCTAGATGCTGTTCTATATTAATTTGAAAAATGTGTCCTGAAATCTGACGTAATTTAGCCTTTTGTTCATTAGCAAAAGGTAGGGATTTTGAAAGTTGTCTGTACCATATCATTTACAAATGTATTTACTTCTAACACTTCTGCATTCTTGGGACTAGTATTTACTGCCTGTGTTTTTAATTGAGAATGTGTTTACTTTTTAAATGCAGGTCATCACTTGCAGTATGATCACAGAGAGCCTGGGCTGTGCGGCCACTTGGCTGGTTTGATAGACACGATGTTCTCCTGACTTTAGGAAGATGTTTGCATGCTCAGGAATTATTGGGAAACCTTTCCGTTGTCAAACTTAGTGTTTGAAAGGGTTTTAAGGGTGTTTTTTTTTCTAAAATGTGCTTAGTTTTGAAAGAGGCTAGAGACAGCAGTATAGCCAAAGAAATTTCACTAGGATTGCACAATGTACGAATTGGATCGATACTTTGTCCCAGTTGTATTTCTGGCAATACTTCATGCGCTTAGCACAATGTTTTCAGTCATGTACAGCGTACTGATCTATGTCTGATGAGCATGCCTTCACATTGTGTAATCGTCCACTGGAAACAAGGCATTCTCAATGTTGCATTAGGCTAATACATTGCTAAACCCAAGAATGCCAGTAGTCAACGTAACACCCTTACACTGGTATAGCAGTTAGAATAAACACAATTTTTATTTTGTTTCTCTCACTGATTAGCCTTCAGAATTCCTTCAGCTGGCAAAGGTTGCCTTCAGGAATTGTAAGAAACATTTTATGTACAACAAGAATAGCTCCAAAGTCATTGGATAGTGGATAAAATGTTGGCATAGGAACCAGAAATTCCTGGAGTTCCTTATCCTGTATCTCCTGTTCTATACAACAGCATGGTTTACTTTCATGGCTTACATGACATGTTTGTCTGAAAGAGAGAGGGCTTCAAAATGCTTATAGTTTTGGCTTTCATAGTGGGCTCTTGCCCAGTGATTTTGACTGGTGAAGAGTTAGCGTACTAAAGTGGAGATGGGTTGTCTAGCTAAAATGTAATCTTAATAGTTTTGAATTTTAATCATCTGAATATAGCACGTTGTCAACACAGTTTTTTCCATTTAAGAACTGAATTGAAAAGTAGTTCTGTGTGTGTGTGTGTATATCTAGTCACACACAGACAAAAGCCATTTTCAAGATTGCTTGTTGAAAGCTATTGGCAGTGTTTTGAACCAACTGTACAAACCAAGAATTCTAAAACAGACAGAAGAGCCTTGCCTTAGTGCACATCAGAGCTGCCTTCAGTACTCTCAATCCAAAGGGTAAAATGTCTGCATTGACCGGGAGTTTCCCTGGACCCAGTTGCTCTGCCTGGATAAGGCACCTAAGCAGGAACCTGCTGGATATGATGGAGGGCAGACTGGAGAGCTGTGAAACTTTTTATTGACTTGGCCTTGTTTGTTTGTGCCAAACTCTTAAGTGAGGAGTGCTCTGTTATGGAGCTAAATTGCAACAGCAGCCTGTGTGAGACTCAGCTGATAGCATGTGAAGCAGCACCATTCACAGGCTCTGTGCATAAAATTGAAAAAATAGTTTACAGTTTCTTTCATCTCTGTACTTAAGGCTGAATTATAAAAAAAGGTCTTTCTGTTTTGCCCTCTCTTCTAGACAAAGAGGTGGGTGGGATTTGTTTTACGCTCGTGATACTCAGCTCCTCTCAGAAATGGCCTGTGCAGGGCAGGACCTTGATGAAAGTCCCCTGGACTGTCAGTGTCAACTATCTGAGTCCCTTCAGTCCACACTGCTAGAAGACTGAATAAATTGAAGGCAATGTTGACACTATTTAAATGAGATAGCCACGTATGAAGCTATTTCTACAAATACTAAATGAGGTGTCATCTTTTGTGGTTGGCTGCCTAATGAACCACCTTCTTGCCTTTCCCCTTACCCATCAATGATTGTGGTCTGTATGAATCAGTAAATTTAATAAAGCTATACATACATATATATGGTATACATATCTACATGTGAGTTGTTAACTACTGCCTCTTGATGGTGACCAGATGCAACTAATGGGCTTGAGTTATTACTGTATCATTTGTTGTCATACACATGCTGTGACTATTAGATTAGTAATTAAAAAAAACCTGATAATATTTACAGTATTCTAGTGTTTATCAAGAATATGAAACAGATACACTGCTCTAAAAGACACTTGATGTCTAGCTGTGAGGATGTGTTCACTTGCTGTTCAGACTTCAGTCAAAGGACTACCTGATGTGGAGATTAACTTAATGCTGGAATAGGACAGCTGCTGCATAGTGAAGCATGTGCTGTTGTGCCTAGATACCTTACCTGAAAAAAAAACATGGAAATGTTTGCATTTTACCAGTTCACTTGTGTCAGATAAATTAGTATCACTATTGACTGAGCATTGCAAAAGAAAAATAATGAGATGTCTGTTCTCTTCTCTTCTAGACTATCATTTTACTCTGGCCATTCTTCGTTCTCCATGTACTGCATGCTCTTCCTAGCAGTAAGTATGCTCTTTTCATCTAAATGGCAACAAAAGGTCTGTTACTTCGTACAAAAATGGAAATATTTACTTGGCTGCTTTGTGCAAGGACATTGCTTTAGTAGAATGCTTGTCTGAGATAACGGAACATTTCTCAGTCAGAGTTGTAAGGAAAAGCTACTGATACTGGGACAAAAAGTGGAATTATGTTCAGTGTGCCTGAAAATATTTAATATGGTAGTTGGCTTGTGTGTCTTGTCTAAAACAAACCTGGTGACAATTGGGTTTGGAAAATACCCTGCTACTTAAATTTAGTTCTATTGAAAATATTGCAAGCCATGTAAAAATATATGCCCTACTTAATGAAACATGCAAAGCATATTTAAAAGCAAGAAACTGAAATTTAAACCATGATCAAATGTGCGTGGTCCCATAAGCACAAAACAGCAGCTCAACTTGAATTTTAAAATTTCTTTATAAATTTTCTCCTGTCCTTTAGGGGAGGGAAGGGAGAGTGAGGGAAGCAAGGGCACAGATCTGCCTGTGGAGGTAAATAGCAACGATAAGATCAACTCACTTTAAAGTCTCATGTATGTCGGTTCAAATTGTTCCAAGTCAGCTACAGCAGATTGCTTTCACTCCTAGGATAAGCTTTGTAACACTGAAAGATTGATACGGTTTTCCGCCCATGCTAATGTGGAACACAGAATGTATTAAACAACTTTATGCAATTCTGTTGTTAATGTAGTTGTAAAATCAAGATCTAGTTCTGGGTGTAAATTGCTAACATAAGACGACATACATGCCAGCTCTTCAGAATTCAGATTCTTTCCTTCTCATCTTGATTCCATTTTCTTTTTTTTTCACTATCTCTTGCAATAGTATAGTATCTACAGTGAGTGGACAGATTATTAAAACTAAACTAAACCAGCTACAACCACATACAAAAAGAGGTGGCTCTGAAGTCTGACATAAGTATTTTTAAACTTTATTTTAAAATAAAGCTTTTTCAGAAGCTCAGTGTTCAGTTTGAATCGATCACTCCAGTTAGTTTGTTGATGGCTAAACCTATTTAGTTCCTCTCCCCTCTTACCTGTCTTTATTTAGTGTAAAACCAAAGAGTTCATATAGGTATTATGTCCTAGGTTTGACTAGAACATAGTGCAGCTTCCTGTCTGTCAGTAGTTTTGGTTTTGTTTGGTTTTTAAAAAACTGAAGTGTGTTTACTTGCTCATTATGACTGGCAGTCTCCAAAGTTAAATAGGTCCATTTGTGATACGATACCAAAACCACTATTTTCATAGTACAGTGGAGTAGTTGCTGCTGTATAGCAACCTAATACTGATCTGCTCCATTTGGTTTGGCCATGCTCTTTGTGATAAAACGTCTGTGTGCATGGTTTATTTGAGCAACATGAGAATTTGACACTGCCAACTCTCAGAAGCACAAATTTAAGAGACAAAGAAAAACTTGCCAGGTGTGTGGAAATGTGTATGGCTTATTTATACTGTCTGGATCACAGTCATTTGGCAGGGATCTGAATCTGCCTGAACTTTGGTCTCTGTCACATGTGTGTATAAGGAGAGTCCTGTGTGCTGCAACCTGGAGAAGTGACAGAGTGAGAGAAAGGAGTTGCTATTATCAGACCTTAACATCTGTTCATTAAAACCTATGTGTGCCCCTGCTATCTGCCCCTCCTCCCTCATTTGCTGTAATACTGAGGCAATCTTTAGTTGAACACAATATAATAGAAGATGTGCCAAACAGCTTGGACTTCAGACTTCATTTGTTTAACCTTCTAGGATTTGGAAAAAAAACCAAAACATGCAGGCTTTGGCAAAGAAAGTCAAGAATTCTTTATTTTGAGGATAGTAGCTTCGTGTGGGTTGAATACTTTCTGTTGTTGCCTGTGGTATGTGTTTTTTGAGTCGATATGAAGGAGCTTGTGTGGAGAGTTCCTGAACAGGCAGCTATGAACCTTACTTGTGTCATGATTTTGAGTGTGTAAGGTTCCCTCTTACCAGCTTTCTGCATGGGGGAGAGGTGGGACAGTAGAAGTCAAGTCTATCCTCTGCATGCCACTCTGAAATGCTGTAAATCCACAGCTTGTGTCAGTCCTCGTTCAGCAATTAAATAAAACTTTTTATTGTTCAGCATGCTGCTACAGAAACTGTCTGCTCGTTCCACCTGTAGCAACTGCAGGACAACAGTTTTACTTACCTCCCTTAAACTAGAAGGATACAAATGTCTTTAGCAAATGTCATGTTAAAAGGGTTAAACAGTAAGTGTTTTATTGGAGATCAGTTTGTTATTCTGTAAACTTGTCAGTGAGTAGAGAGAACCCTGTCTGGAGGAGAAGGCATTCTTTATCTGTTCCTGCACACCAGTTTCTTGTCTTGTCTCTCGCTGGCTGACCTATTGCCCATTGCAAATAATAAGAGGCTTTCTGGAGATTAGACTTTTAACTTTTTCTGTCCTGTAGTAAGATTATTCATCTAGAAATTGTTAGGAAGCCTTCATAGGGACATCTGAAGAAGGTTAATGACTCCTGTGCAGGATTTTTTTATCTTGCTGATTTAAACAACATTACTGCATACCAACCTTTGTCTCTTCAT
>VWZK01008319.1:127281-157594 GCA_013396935.1 Baryphthengus martii
AAAAGAAGGTGCAGATGTCTTCAGACAGCTGCTATAGGAAGGTGAGGAAAATGTCTTTCTAACTTCCCACCTTGCCCATGTGGCAAGGCAGTGTGCTGCCACTGGCTTTGAACCAAACCTGCTGTACTTGATAACCTGTTTGTTAGCTGAACTCTGATATGCTGGCTTCGTCTGCTCTTTGCACACTCACTCCAGCCACGAACTGAGTCATGAGCAGGACAGATTCCTTAACATGTGGCATTACTCACAGACAGTATTAGTCATAACCAGACACTAGCACGCTGATTTCTGGAGGGACTGGAGGAGTCTGCCATGTGTGCGTACGGCAGAAAGGCTAATCTTAAACGTTGCTTGGTTGAACACGTGTACCATGTCGGGTTATGCATTTCAAAAATGAGGGAACATTTTGGGGGAGATGATCTCTGCAACAGACAGCACAAACAATATGACGGTGCAATGAGAGGTGCTTGAAGCATGTGGCTTAAATAAAGCCAACTTGCAAAATACTAGGCAAAGTGGTAAAATACTTCTGCAGCTTCAGTTACTTCAAAGCAGAATTGCTGACTTAGAAGTAAGTTAAATTGTGGTGCTTCTTCTCTGTTCTGTGCACTGGCACGTGGTGGATTGAAAATGAACATGAGGTGGTTCATCAGCATTTTCAAGTGTTTTAGATGCTTTAAACCTTTGGTGATGTGAGAAATTTCACAACTCTCAGTGGGAACTGTGGTATCTGAGTTGTGGCTTCATAGCTTGACTGGTGCTGGGAGAAAAAAACTGCAATTATGAATATAATCCTGTGCTGCATGTCCTCTCCTTCATAGTGAGGGCAGTACATGGAAACACCTGACAGTTCAGGCTTTATATTTAGCGTGAAGGAAGTTGTTGACAAAAACTATAAGATGTGGGTGTTTTTTAAAAAACTTCATCTCTTAGGGATTTGGTGCCTTTTAATGTCTTCATATTCTGGAGGTTTCATTACTCTGGAAGCAGGAATTTTATCTAGAAGGCCTTTCATTTTCTTCAGAAGCACGTAGAGTACATAGGTCATTTAGTTCGGAAGGAGGGGGTAGAAGCTGAAAAGCTTGAAATTCCAAATTGCTAATAGATAACTTGAATTTAAAAAGAGCTAAAGGTACACAAGAATATCTCGCCGCATGAACTATTCAAAATGAATAGTCTTGGTGAGCACATATCTGGGAGCTTGAAGCATTTCTCCTTTGTTTGTCAGTTTGTGGGATAGCATTGGCGAGCAGAACTTCTAACTTCAGGAATGGAAATACTTGGTACATAATTTGGGCTCATGCCTTTCAGGGAGGACAGACAAATAACCTTTGCTCCCCAGCATTTACAGTTACTTAATACTGTCTTAGGTCCCTTGCAGTGACAGTGTTCACCTCCCACGCACGTGGCAGTCCAGCTTTTAAAGGTTATATAAATAAAAGGAATGAGTCAGTGATACCATATAGAGATCTATATTGGTTTAAATGATACCAGCTTCAATAAGTTAGTCCCTGCTTAAAGCCTTTTATGGCAAACTGTAATGAATCTGTATTTTGTTTTACCGTGTTTTAATTGTCATTGTGCTTGTGTACAAGATCTCTGCTTGAACTGGTCCCTTGTGTGTGACTGTCTGGCGTTAAAACAGGAGCATGGGCAGTGCCTACCGTAAATCACTGTGGCACCTGCCATTGAGAAAGGAGGAGGTCTGCTCACCTGCAGAGTAAGGAGAAGAATGCACTAATTCTGTTTCATAAAACACTGATCTAACAAGTTCTAAAAGAATGATAATATGATAGAAATGTGTGGGTTTTGAATAACTTTAGGGAATGTTGAATAGTCTTTATAATGTGCCTATCTAAATAAGCAGTAGTGCATATCACTTATCATTCTAACAGCACAGAGGTCACTGCTGCGTTTTTAACTGGACGTTAAGTTGCCATGTACCTGTAAAAAAAAGCCGTTGTTTCTAACTGGATGCATTTTCAGCCTACGTCCAGATTAGCCTTTAGGGTTTCTTCTAGTGTCTTAAGTCATTGTTACACGAGATGAATGAAGACACAGAAGAAATCCTCTTGCAGACTGTCAAGCGAGAAAGTTATGGTGGAGAATGTGTTTTGGGATTTATTTGGCAGAACTAGGTGGGTCAGTTTGGGTCCAGACGGAGCTGTTATCTTTGGGGTGCTTTTGGCAACAACAGCTTCTTGTGGAAACTAGAGGGAGTTTGAGCCACATCGGTGTGGGGGAACTCCGTGACCTAGTAACAGATGCTGGATCCCAAATTGTCTGTCATCCCCTCCCCCAGCTGCTCCTTTCCTTTCACTGTTAAGCAGCTGGCACCATCTCTCCTGTATCAGCAAAACCATTTTATCTTGTCTTGGAGAACAGGAGGGCAAGTGTAGTTGAACACGCCTTCTAGCAATGTCCACATGACCAAACTAGCACCTTTCCCCTGGAGGGAGAGGCGATGCGTTTAATCATAACTTTTTGCTACAACTTACTCTTTTGTTGGTTTTGTTTGGTTTTTTTTACACTGATGCCTGAAAGCTGTTGTCAATTGAAATGCTAATTATGTGGTGTCTTCAATAGGGAGAATGACCTCACAGCAACTGTTGCAGTTGGCAGAAATGAGCACGGCCTTGAGGATCGGGTTGCTATAGTGGAGTTGGGTCTTGGCTGTAGCTGGCCTGGGCACTTCCCTGCCTGCGCCTCACCTGGCATGAAAAACAGGGCTGCAGAAACCCAGCCAAGCTATTCTGGGGGTAGCAACGTGGTTGTGTTGCTTAGACTTGGGACGAAAGGGTTTGATGTAACTTGAGCATCTCTCAAGCTCTCTCACAGGTCATTGGGAAAGAACATCTTGTGTGTCCAAGGGCACAGGGAATTTCAGACGAGAACGGGAGGTCAACTGATATTTCAGAGATCTTGGCTGGTGGCTGTCTTTTGCAGAGAGATCATAGGCTAAATAAACACAAGCGAAAGTGGAGTTGAAGCTGCTTTTTGCACTCATGCTCCTGCATGGGCCAGTCAATCTTTACTTGTGAAATCCCTTACTTTAATTGTTTATGTTGGGATTGGATATCCAGTGAAACAGTACCCAAATAAGAGCCTGGGAGCCTTTAACACAGTACTTTAGGTATGTCTGTTTACATGGCAGTATTTCTTTACTTTCCCAAAGGCTGCTGACTGGAGCTACAGAACACTCCTTAATGTGTTCGTGCCGCATGAAAGCTGAGGACTACCTACCTAGTCTTCAAAGACTAATGAAGAAGCATTTGTTACTGAAAAAGTTTTTGTTGTCGGTTGTTGTGAGTAATACCAAGCGTCTTACATGAAGCAGAGATGAAAAAAAGGCATGACCAGTTAGCCTGTATGAGTCTCAATTATGGAGACAATTGTGCTTTGTGCTTCTGCTTGTATGCACTCCTAGTATTATTTTAATGTTAGCATTTAGACTTTTTAATAGTATGCCAAGTAAGAAAAATGACTTCATCATTTACTTGGGAGTTACGGCTGTCAGTAGCGATGAGGTTATTGTGAATTGGCTCCTGGAGGACTGAGCTGAAAGCAATACCTTGCAGTGCTTACCTGCTTCTAGCAAAGGTTTCTATAACTTGATAACACAACAGAAAAATACTTACTCCAAGTAGAAGGAACCTACTAAGCTACTTTCCATCATCTTTGAAAAGATCCTGGAGTACAGGAGAGGAGCCTGAGGACTGGAGGAAAGCCAATGTCACTCCAGTCTTCAAAAGTGACAAGAAGGAGGGCCCAGGAAGTGAAGAGACCAGTCAGCCTCAGCTTTGTCTCTGGAAAGGTGATGAAACAGCTTGTTCTGGGCATCATCTCTAAGCCTGTGGAGGAAAAGAAGGTTATCATCAGGAGTGGTCAGCGTGGATTCACCAAGGGGAAATCATGCTTGACCAATCTTGTAGCCTTTTGTGATACCTGTGACTCGCTGGGTAGGTGAGGGGAGAGTAGTGGATGTTGTCTGCCTCAACTTCAGCAAGGCTTTTGACACTGTCTCCTAGGACATCCTCATAGGGAAGCTCAGGAAGTGTGGGTCAGATGAGTGAACAGTGGAGTAGGTTGAGAACTGGCTGAACAACAGAGCTCAGAGGGTTGTGATCAGGGGTGCAGAGTCCAGTTGGAGGCCTGTAGCTAGTGGTGTTCCCCAGGGGTCAGTGCTGTGTCCAGTCTTGTTCAATATCAATGACCTGGATGAGGGGACAGAATGTACCATTAGCAAGTGTGCAGATGACACAAAACTGGGGGGAGTGGCTGATACACCAGAAGGCTGCGCTGCCCTTCAGCGAGATCTGGACAGGCTGAAGAGTTGGGCTGAGGGGAACGTCTTGAAGTTCAACAGGGACAAATGTAAAGTCCTGCAGGTGGGGAGGAATAACCCTCTGCACCAGTACAGGTTGAGAGTTGACCTGTTGGAAAGAAACTCTGTGGAAAAAGACCCTGGAGTCCTGGTGGACAATGTTATCCATGGGATAGCAATGTGCCCTTGTGGCCAAGGCGGCCAGTAGTACCCTGAAGTGCATTAAGAAGTGTATGACCAGCAGGTTGAGGGAGGTTCTCCTCCCCTTCTACTCTGCCCTGATGAGACCACATGTGGAGTATTGTGTCCGGTTCTGGGGTCCCCAGTTCAAGAGGGACAGGGAAATACTAGAGAGAGTGAAAAGGAGAGCTACGAAGGTGGTTAAGGGACTGGAATGTCTCTCTTATGAGGAAAGGCTGAGAGACCTGGGGCTGTTTAGTCTGGAGAAGGGAAGGCTGAGAGGGGATCTGAGTAATGTTTCTAAATATCTGAAGGATGGGTGTCAGGAGGATGGGGCCAGTCTCTTGTCAATGGTGCCCAGTGACAGGACAGAGAGTAACAGGCACAAACAGGAACACAGGAGGAGGTTCTATCTGAACAAGAGGAAAAGCTTCTCATGTGAGTGACAGAGCCCTGGAACAGGCTGCCCAGGGAGGCTGTGGAATCTCTTTCTCTAGAGACTTTCAAAACCCATCTGGATGTGATCTTGTGCAACCTTATTTAGGTGAATCTGCATTGGGCAGGGTGTTGAACTAGATCTCCAGAGGTCCTTTCCAACCCCTACCATTTGTCATTCTGTTCTTGTTTTTATTTTTCCTCATCAGAAAAGGTCCAAGTGTTAGCATTTGCAATGGAACAGAATGTTATTGTTTATCCCGCTTTATGGTGGAATGATGTCAATAAACAATTATTTCTGCAATGTTCAGCCAAGTTGAGGCTGGAGGATTAAAACCCAAAAAACATTTCTTTTCCAGTGGGAAATGTCTTTACGGACTAGCTTGATGGTACTTTTGATACTGAATTGAGAGTTGGGCTGTTACTAGTGAGGCAGGAATTTTTCCCGTTGCGTGGTTGGCAGCTCTTGCTCATCAATGGCCTTTGGAAGCAGCATGGAGCTATCTTAAAGAGGCCAGACAGGACATACTTTGCTTTTTCTCCCTAATCCAGGTATTTTTTTTCCCTTGATTCAGCTGTCCAATGGGTCAGTTCCCTGTGCCAGCTCACACTGCAGGGCTGTTTGAACAGGAGCTGTGCACAGGGGGGTCTGCAGGTTAGAGTAAAAGGGATGAGCCAACCCTTTGAACAGCAGCTCAGATACACTTCCACCCTGACGTGACTGCAGACTTTCATCCCCTTCCTTCACTGGAAGGGGAAATAAATAATTTTGAAATGTTTCTTTTTCCTTTGTTTTCTGCCCAATCAAAATAAAACTAAAAATCAGATAATATTGCAGGTAGAGCAAGTATCATACATACGTATTTGTTAAGAAAAGGTGATCTCATTAAAAAGGGAAAACAAACTTTGAAGTCCAAGTTGCTTTTTGCTTTTTTTTTTTTTTTGTGAACCCCATCTCAGGAGTGACTTACAAATTCTGCTAAAGCCTGTAGTGCTTTTATAATACAGTTTGGATGTGAGCCTGCTGTGTTATAAAATTACATGGGGTAGGCATTATCCGTATTAACATTGAGCTTCACCTGAAACAAACTGCATGTTGATTCGTGGCTTGCTGCAGGCAGCGTTTTGCTGGTTGATTCCTAAAGCTCTGTGTTTATTCATAGGTACAGGTATAAAACAAGCTGCTGCACTTGGGAGTAATATTTGCATAAACACAGGATTGTGTATTACAGGTTATTTCTAAGCACATCTTGTGGCTCTTGGCCATTGTTTTTAAAATTTTTAAACTGCAGTTTTCAAGCTGTTTCCTGAATGTCTTACACTTCCTTGAGTCCCAGTTCGTGCTGTCTGAAATACTAGGTTTTATATGAAATTATTTGAGTAATAGTTTTTATACAAACCAGATTTGATACAAAGGGATCTCTAAAGTTTCCTGTAGCAGGCAGAAAAGGAAGAGCTATTTTGCAAATCTTCAAGGAAGTGGTAGAAAGCTTGGAAGATGTCTGCAGGGTTTTTTTTTCCTCCCCTGTTGCCTAGTCTGAGCAGGGTAGAGATGTCCTAGTCTGTACTGCTGGATTGTTGAGCAGTGCTGGATGAGGGAGAAGGCAGATCATCCATCTGTCTCTTGTCAATTTTGTCTTGCTGTACAGCGCTATGCAAGAATCTGGGGTGAGTGTATGCCTTAGTTCTTTCATTCTGTTGGAGGATCTTGTCTGAAAAACTGGTTGTATCAAAGATACTCCAGTGCAGAGTGTCCAGTGGGAGTGCATAGTACTGTGGTGTCCCCTCTCCTCACAGAAAAGCAGTGATGCTCACTTGCTGATGGGAGGTGGAGGGTGGATAACAATCTGCTTTGGCACTCAGTGCATCTCAGCTTCCTACTGCATCTCAGCTTCCTACTGAAAGACTCTTAGGAGCGAGGGATTTTGTCCTGTAACAATGTCCTTGGGATATCCATAGAAATGGGATTTTGCTATCCTATAAATGTGCCTGGATCCTCAGCTTTTTATTCCTAACACCGTCTCCTGGAAAATTCTGCCCCATCTGTTATTGTATTAGTTAGTCTGAGGCTGCTTTTCCTGAAGACTTTCAAACACTGCTGACTCCTGTGTTTTCCCTACTTCCTTCCACTCTTGCCCGATTAACAAAATGACCAAAAGACAGTACCTCCATGTCCCCTCCCTCCACCCTAGAAATCCCAAAGCTGACCACAGACAACGTGTGCACACACTTGAGGTGGCTTATGGGTTACTGTTCCAGAGTTTCTTGGTTTTGGAAGAATCCTAACGGTGGATTTCCACAGCACTGATTACTGCTTGTGTCTCTTGGGACTTCTTGGGTCACCAGACTTGCTTCAAAGCATGAGCTTCTCTAACTGTAGTCAGTCATGGGTCCAGATACTAATTATAACTGCAGTAGGACCTTGTGCCTGTTAAGAGCCAACGAGTAATGCCATAGGGCTTTTTCTTAGTGCTCAGGCAGATACCATTAAACCAAAGTTAGACATAACTAATGGTAAATGCTAAGCTAAGTAAAGTAAATGTTATTTACTTGTTCTCCCCCCAAACTTTCATCAGCTACTATGGTCTCTCAAAGTAGGGCTAATTGAATACTAAATCTGATTTCTGCACCTTTGTTTTTCTCCTCCAGACTCTTACTATATGTACTCAGACAAATTGAGAAGTGTTCTCATTTCCTCGTGTCATAATGGAGTTTTCTGTTTAGGAAAACAATATTCTCTCTCTTTTTGCTATTAAGCTTATGGTGCTGTGAGTACATTAGGACTGGGAGACAAAATAAGAGGGAAAACAGGTGCAACTCCAAAGGGAGGTGTGCTTCTGTTCCTCAGGACAGAATAGGACACCTCTAGGAAATGTGATTACTAGGGCCTTTTGATAGGAAGAAACAAAGTCCTGTTGAGAAAACTCATTTTTTTAAAAAAGTGACAGAAGAAATCAAGTACAAGTAAAACTCATCCTGTGTGGGGAAAAATCCCCCAGAACTTTCTACCTTTTGACTTCCATTCTTGGGAAGTACAGAATTTTTATGTAATAGGATTTTGGAAAAAAGCTGAGAAGGTATCAAATGAAAAATGACCAAGAAGTTTTAACTGTTGAGACTAAATATCTGGAATATGACCTCAGTTAGTGGAATGAGTAGGCTTTCATAGACTTAAAACAATGTTGAGATGGGGATGTGAGATGTTAGCTGTTAAGAAATTGTCTTGTGGAGCCGTATGTTTACACCTCGAAGTCCATCTAGGAAAGAAGTCATTGTACTTCAAAATTAGGTAGGCACGCATGGGTGTATGTATATTAATACTGCTTTGCTGGAAGAGCAAATTCTTGAAAGATATGCTAGAAATGTTAGTAGCAGCAAGTAATTCTTCAGTTGCAAAGACCCTTCCATTCATGTTTGTGGCTTCTTGCAAGAAGCCACAAAGGGGCTGCGAGTTTCTCTTCATTCCTATGTGTATTTTTAGAAATGAAGTACTAGACCATAGATTAAGAAGAAACTTGTGTTCAGGATGTGTGTGGTGTAGAGAACATACTTTCATTATAGAGTAAGCATTAGCTAGTAGGGGGAAAATGTTGGAGATTATCTAATCCCATTACAAGAAATTTCTATGAACTGTATTTGTGCACTTCAAAAATAATGAACAAAACAAACACGAGAAACAGCAGGATGGAAGAGTGAAGAGAAACAAATGATAGCTGAGTGATGTTACTGAACGATGCTCAGAAACAGGATAGCAGGGCACCTGGCGTGCCCGAATAGCTGTCACTGGTGGGAGTGTGTTGCTACTCTGGATGTCCCTACTTTGTTCATAGGCTTACAAAATGTATTTCTGAGCAGCAGCAAGTGAAATGCTGCAAGGGGCGTTACTGCAGTGCTAACTAGATGATGTTTCCTGAAGGTCCTGCTGCTTACCTAGGTTACAAGTTTTGCCTGTAAAGCTTATTCCTTTCTAGCAGGGAAGACAGACAGGGGTTTCCTTCAGTTTCCCTCCTTTAAGCCTGTGCTGTAAATAACCTTATGGAGCAAAAGAACCTGAGGCATGCTTTGCATATCATGAGGGGTTCCATTAAGTCTTAAGTCATTGCCTTCTGTTAGTCAACAGGATGAAAATAGCAGTGTTAATACAGCTTAACACTAGATCTCTATTGTGTGTATATTGCTATACAATGGTTACTGCTATATAAAGGACTCGGCCATACTTCTGGTATCAACCTTGGTTTATATTTAATGGAATTTTAAGGCAAAAGCTTCTCTTTGCCTGCTTTATTTTCCTGTGTGGTCATGCTGACCTGTTTCAGCCCAGACATGTCACTCATTGCCTTTCTAAGTGAGTCATCATAGTAGGAAGAATCTTTGCAGGGGAGAATGACTGCCCAAGTCTATTACAGGCAGAGTCAGTTTGAAGTTACCTGCTTAAAAATAACATGGAATTTGCCATGGCAGCAAGTGGTTAATAATAACAAGAAATTACTTCAACTGGAAAACAAAACCCACAACAAAACAAACAAACAAAAAACCCCTCTGTAATTGTAACCAGAACAACAGCTGCTACTTCTGATACTAAACACAGCATCAATCACACAAGACAGTTACCTCTGCAGTACGATTTCTCACCCTTCTCACATCTAGTTTTAGAATAATATCAATCCATCTGCTGGTGGAAGGTGCAAGAAGGGCTTTAGGCATTTTCTGTACAGCTCCTGGAGATGGTGATGTGAAGGAGCACGTAGAACCGATGAAGCCTGTCGCCACGTGTGCACACATTCTGCAGGTGGTGAAGGATCTCAAGATCTTCCCTATGACTGCAGATAACTCTCTTAGTGTGGAAGTTAAGTCGTCAGTTGGATGTTAAATCAAGTTCCTAGTTTGATACTTCATTAAGCAGAAAGAATATCCAAATAAATACTGCATAAGGGGGATTCAAAGACTATTTTACCGGTCATTTGGTGTTGTGGGCTGGCATCTTTCCAAGGTTGCTTTTTGTGTGGCTTGCCTCATTTTCCTTCTCTGTTCAGAAGCAAACCTGGTTTCCCACTTATCTGCAGTTGCATAACCCTTTTTTATTTCTAATATGAGTATACATGTTTGCCAACTACCAGAAATGCTTACATGGAAAAAATTCATCACAGCAAGGTATTTTTAGCTGTCTTAAGCAGAATTTAGTGGGGATACGGAAAGAGGAAAGAACAGCCAGTATTGAAGCATCAGCCAGCCCATTTTAGGCTACCAGCGTGTGCTTCTTGGACCCACCTGTTCTCCATTTTGCACTCAGGTAGTGTTCTGGACTACCATTGGCAAATCTAGAAGTAGTCTAAATATAAGACCATTAAACCACCTTGTGTTAAAAGAACTGTGTGACAGCTAATTTTTTTTAAGTAAGTGGCTAAACAGTATTTTCCCTAGAGGTAAAATGGAGGTGCCCAGAAATATGCGGAGCCCACCATTTATGGGGCGGGGAGGAAAGTTACTTTCCAGCTTAGGCTTAGCTGTAGCTTCTTCAGAGTCCTATTTCACCCTGACCTTGCCATTAAAGAAAACCGCTTATGGATAGATTAATCTTCTTGATGCTCCATTTATAGCCGAAAAAGTCATCATGTCAAAACTATGATGCAAGTTACTCAGAGAAACCAACTAAACATTCCTCAAACGTTTCACTTTGGAAAGTAGCACCTTTGCATCTACAGTGCATGCTCTGTGCCTGTATTTGCACTGCAAATGCAATGCTTCTACAAGGCTTTTGAAGTTGGCAATGGAGGGATTTACCAGAAGTTAAGTGTGCTGCCTGTTTTGATGCCTGAAGGCTGTGTTTTAGTTAGCTTCTGTGATTTCGCAAGACTGGCAATTAAGGTTTTGGAGTCAACCTGAGGTTCCTAGATGGTACTGTAAAGATACACTTGACATGTTAAATATAACTTCCAACTGTATTGTTCTTCTCCATAAATAAGGTAACTAACTCTGGTGCCTCTTTTGGCAACAGGATCAACTTCCAGAATAAATTCAGTGATGTTTACAGGGTGGATTTGGAGAAGTACCTCCTATAGCTAAAATAAGAGGTCTCTGTCCTAGAGTAGAGGAGACAACAGCGGGGTCTTAGATGGGAAAGTAGCAGAGTTCAATTCGGTGGATTTGAGGTAACATACGAGAATTATAGCTATACTCAACATAAATAGAGCTGAGAGGAGAGGAAAAAGCTTGGGAACAGCACATGCCCACCTGCTTATCAACAAGTGGCGACACGATTAATATTCACCTTAACAGGACTAAGAATAGATGGAGCTCAGTAAAATACACCAGTGACGATTGAGGAATGTCATCCTAGAGAATATAATGATTGATAACAAGTTAGTTCTGATGCTTAATAACAGCTAGAATAATATGCTAAAAGTTGGCGATACTAAAGGTGACCAGACTTGATGATAAAGTAAAAAATTTGTCAAGATTTATGTATAGTATGTGTAAACTTTACTAAAGATGCCCATGGTCTTTCTGCTCAGAGCCAGATGGGGCTCTTTGTATTTGGAGGACTGTAAATTTGGATGGTTGCCAGCTTTTTTTTTTTTTTCAATACGACTTACCTGTACTTAATGCAGGAATAAAATACTGGTTTGACTTGTACTGGATTCTCTCTAAGCCTAAACTGGCTCTGATATTACCAGTACCTTTATCCTGAAAATAGTCATTAGTCACCTTGGTACAAATACAGCAAGTATCCATATGTGGTAGCTTCATATACAATACAAAGACCAGCGCTAATGATCAAACTCCACCTAAGCGTACTTGTGAGAGCACAGCACTTGGAACATTTGTGGACATTATCATGTCTTTGAACAGGAGTTTCAACACAGCTCTTTGAACAGGCCCAACACGATTCTACTACTTCTGTATTTACCGTATTTTATAACTTTTTTTCTTTTCCTTTTAGCTTTACCTTCAGGCGCGAATGAAAGGAGACTGGGCAAGACTTGTACGTCCTACTCTACAATTCGGTCTTATTGCTGCATCCATCTATGTAGGTCTCTCACGTGTTTCTGATTACAAGCACCACTGGAGCGATGTTTTAACAGGACTCATTCAGGGAGCAGTGGTAGCCGTGCTCATTGTAAGTAATTTCTAAGAAGGGAGATGTTTGGGGGAGGGGGTGTGTAAACACCACTTTTATAAACAGCACCTTAGAATTGCAAGGCCGTGTTGAGAGGAAAGCAGGCCTGTCTTCCTAAAGCTCTGAAAATTGCTGGAGAGTGCAGGCAACTCCTTGAAGTGGGTGTAGACATAGTACTCTGGGGAGTGAGGCAGACTCTGGGCCGATGACAAGTGGCTGTTTTAGCTGTTGGACAACATGAACAGTGCAGAGCCACTAAGCTTATTGAGGGAGTGGAGCATCTCCCTTCTGAGGAGAGGCTGAGGGAGCTGGGTCTCTATAGCTTGGGGAAGAGGAGACAGGGGTGACCTCATTAATGTTTATAAATATGTAAAGGGTGAGTGTCGGGAGGATGGAGCCAGGCTCTTCTCGGTGGCACCCAATGACAGGACAAGGGGCAATGGGTGCAAACTCGAGCGTGGGAGGTTCCGTTTAAACACAAGGAAACACTTTTTCATAGCGAGGGTGACAGAGCACTGCAACAGGCTGCCCAGGGAGGTTGTGGAATCTCCTTCTCTGGAGACATTCAAAACCCACCTGGATGCGTTCCTGTGTGATCTACTCTAGGGGGTTGGATTCGATCTTCCGAGGTCCCTTCCAGCCCCTATGAGATGAAAACGGTCAATTGCAAAATGGTGTGGGCTTCTATGTAGCCGTATCTGTTGGTTCTAGCCAAGTTCTAGATCTAAAGTACAACAGTAGAGGAGAACTGCGTATGAGGTAAATAGGGCAAGGCCATAGACATCACGAATGGGTCTGCCTCGAGTCAGGTGTATACAGTGTGTAGTCTGCTAGAAAAGTAAAACCCGTCACATTTCTTGTGTGCATTTTGGGCGCTAAAAGCGTCTTCACAACAACCAGCACGTGAGGCTTAGCTGTACCAAAAAGCTATCCCGAGGAAGAGTGACTCAGCTGACCTTGCAGGCGCACACCTGGCTGATGCAGTGGCAGCAGTTGTGCTGGCCATCACCAGAGTGCCACGCTGATTGATTGATTCATCTGTGGGAAGGGACAGATCAGAGAGACTTCTGGTTGAGAGACATGAGCTGACTGAGGTCATACCAAAGATGGGAGTTACCAAGCACTGAGGCTCACCTGGAAGAACCACCTCCCAGATAAATGCTTCCTCAGCTGACAGTAAGAAGATTATGGGTCATTTGACGACAGAGCTTTGTTTTAATGATTGATTGCAACAAGTAAACAAATCTTGGAGCGGCTCTAGGAAACCCTATGTACAGCATTAGCTGCTATTAAATGGCTGCATGTTGACTAAAACATGATCCTGTTCCATTTTTGTACAATCTCATGTTCTAAGAAAAGAAGGAGCGCAGGGAACGAGAAGCCATTAGGATTTGAAGAGCTAAGGGCACTTTTATTAGGAAAACGACTTTAGTGAAGTGTGCTGGATGTACGAGAGGAGCTCTTAAGAGATACTTGGTAATACAGGCATTAGTAGGTGGTGTCACAGTGAGCAGAGTTGAAAGGTGAGAAAATGATTTTTTTAAAATAACCCCCCTCAAACAAAACCCTTATCTGAAAGAACTGAGGAGTTCACCTCCAGAAGCAAAATGCTGAGGTGAGATGACGCTGGGGCAACTGCACAGGGAGCACTGGACTGAGTTGACTGAATTGGGTATGGAGGTGGAAGCTGAAACTGGTGTGCAGCTGCAGCAGCACGCAGGCTTACAAGCCGGCCCTTGGCATGGAAGGAGGTTTCTTCTGCTGCCCTAAACTGTTCTGCAGTTCTCAGGTTTGCAGTGGGTGGGGAAGAAGTGATGTAGCAAGAGCAGGGACAGTGAGAGAAGGCTTCCCATCTACTGCACTTCATGCAGCACTGTACTCAGCACATCCACCAGTGTGACTTGTTGAAGTGGTTAGCAGGAAGATGGCAAGCTGCAGAATTGGATCAAGGCACCTGTCCCACAGTCAGCAGCTGTGAAGTGAGGTGGGATCTGCAAAGGAACGAAGGAAAGGATCATATAGGTAGAGTTGGCCTTGCAGCTGCCGTAGCTGTGGATAAGACACGTGTATTGGGGAGAGAGCTGCTGTGAACCTTGCCAAGGAGAGGAAGCCAAGCTTGGTTTCATCAGCTTTTAGAGAAATGCATGTGAGAGTGACACTCCAGAGAGTAATAGTTACTAACTACTGAACCCTCTTCCTCAGCTAAATCCCAAGTTTTCATGTCCTATTCTAAATAAATTGCAGAATAAATTTAAAAACAAACATGCGACGTAGGCTTTGAGCAAGCAGACCCTTCTTCGTTTAGAATTGTTCAGACTGGCCCTTGCAATGAAACAGTGACTGACAGGGCAAGTTAGAGCAGTAATTAGACAACAATGGTTTAAGCCGAATCCAAGGGTTTTGTGCTAAGTGGTCAGTGGGAGAGGGGAGTAATAGCTGGAGAAAAAGCTACTGAAAGAACTGACGCAAGAATTTTATATAAGACTTCACTGCAATTTTCTAAACATTTAATCTGTTTAAACTTACTAGTTTTGATCATGGAATTTACCTTCTGCAGAAGCACTTACACACTGAATCTAAGGCCTAGAAGTGCAAAAGCTTAATGCTAATTTGTTCACTCAGGTTGTGTACGTGTCTGATTTCTTCAAAGTGAGAGGATGTACATTTCAGCCAAAAGAAGATTCCCATACGACCCTCCATGAGACTCCAACAAATGGAAATCACTTTGGCAGCAATCATCAACCATGAAGAACAACCCACCTCACCTGTCTTGCTCTCTGAAAGGAAAACAATTTCACAAGTCTAACTATGTAATATAAGTAAATGCCTTTAAGGGACTGCTGCTGCTCTTGGATGCTCACTTTACTTGTATATAGTAACACCTACCACAGTTACTGTATATCTAAAATTTCTGTTGGTTCAAGCTCTTGCTTAAAAGAAAAAAAGCTATTCAAACTGTAAATTTTTATTGAGAACATGGTAACAGTTATATTACATACACTGCTGTTTGTACATGCCTTGTTGAAACAACTGTGGTTTAAATGCACACCATTAAAAGAAACAATGACTTGAGATGTGAAGCTGATGAACTTGTTCCATAGGGGGAATCGAGTACTGGTTTTAGACGATACCTTCTCTTACAGGTAAAGACTTGCAGCGAACACAATATCTCTCTTGATTTTTGTAATCCCTGTTGAAAAGGAAAACTCTGTTAATATCCAGCAGTCATAGCAGACACAATCACTATTTTAAGTACAGTTACAGGCACGTAATACTTTGCAGTAGAGAGAGTGTTACACGTCTAAGTCAGTGTACATCCATTTGCAGTCACAAACTCAGTTAAGCTGTCACTATGCATCAAAACAGTGTCTCTTCAAGTCAAGCTTTATAACACAGATGTTATCGGGAAAGAGGGCAATGATGCTGCTTACCACAAAGTCACTACCCAAAGCATCTATTACCAAGTCATTCACGCACACCCTGCTCCCTCCCCTCCCCCATCCGCCTTCTAGAATTACTTCTTAGTGAAATACATACCCTCTGCAAACTTATTTTCCAACTCTGTATTTCCAATGGCTTTTGCAGCCTGGCACATCTGCCGAAGCAATTCTTCCAGCCTTCTCATGCAGCGGATTATGCTACCTGTACAAAAAGAGTGAAGGAAAACTTTGTATCTGTTGCTACCTCCTGTCACTGCATAATTCAGTTGCTTGAGCACCCAGTTTGGACCATAGCAGGAGGTCCTCCTCCAAACCTGTTAGATTCATCTAAAAGCCAATAGGCTTAAGCCTGATTTCTGTCTAAGAGTGAATTTCTCCATCGGGCATTGAAGCTCCATCTCTGAATGCTTGTCCTGTTCTTTTCTTCTATCATCACCACAGCCTCCACTAGTCAAGGGACTTTCCCAGGATGTTAAGTAATTCCTAGTGGATTTTTCTTTCAAGTACTCATTAAGGCTTACCCCCAGAAACTGCTGGCTTGGGGCATTCACAAGTTTGCTGCTTCTCAAGAATTGCCACACACAAAAAATAAAGACCCAAGACCTTTTATTTTTTTCCCATAGCCCCTTAGTTCTCCAGCTGGCAGAGCCAGAGAGACAGTAAGTGGTCTCGCTTACTACTCCCATGCTACTCAAGAGTCTACTGCGTGGTCACAGTAATGCATATGCATGCGCAGTCGTGACACTGCTCCTACACTGCAACCCACTACCGTAGTTTGTTACACATTCAGCTCATCTTTTAACTTCTCAGCTTGGACCAAATCACTGTAACAAGTTTCACAAAATGATCCTAGTGCTTATGCTCTTCTAGCAGCACACTAACAGTATATGCTGCTTGGTCATTTTTCTCCAGCACCATTCACACCTACAGTCAAAATTATTTATGTAAAATAACTCAAAGAAAAATATGGGATGATGGGACTGAGAGCAGCCCTGTGGAGAAGGACTTGGTGGGGGGTGGGCACTGGTGGATAAAACGCTGGACATGAGCAAGCACTGCACACGCACAGCTCAGAAAGCCAATCACATCTTGGGCTGCATCAAATGATGCTTGGCCAGCAGGTCAAGGGAAGTGATTCTGCCCCTCTACTCTGCTCTTGTGAGACCCCCTCCTGGAGTACTGCGTCCTACTCTGGGGATCCCAGTTTAAGAAATACTGGCCCAGAGAAGGGCCACAACGATGATCAGAGGGCTGGAGCACCTCTCCTATCACAACAAGCTGAGAGAGCTGGGGTTGTTCAGCCTGGGGCAGAAAAGGCTCCCGGGAGATCCTGTAGCCGCCTTCCAGTTCTTCAAAGTGAGCCTACAGGGTAAGATGGAGAGGACTTTTTGGTTGGTCCTGTTGCAACAGGACAAGGCATAATAGTTTTAAATGAAATGAGGTTATTTACAACTAGATGAGGATTTTTTGTAATGAAGGTGGTGAAACACTGGAAGAGGTTGCCCAGAGAAGTGGCAGAAGCCCCATTCCTGGAAACATTTCAAGGTCAGGTGGGCCAGGGTTCTGAGTAACCTGATCTAGTTGAAGATGTCCCTGCTCGCTGCAGGGTGGGGTGGACTAGATGACCTCTCTGTGGTCAAGTGAAACAGTAACTCTAGACAAGGCATAATATCTGGAGAGAAACTATCCATGTGAAAACAACATTCTATGAAGCTGTTGGGACTAATGCTTCTCTTCTAAAACACGTTCCTATGGTACCAGCAGGCCATGTCAGTTTCTGCAGTAGGAACAGTTTGTGTGAGGGCACTGGTCTGAAACCCATGGCAATGACAGGGGGTGAAACACCCCATACCTAGTCTATTGGACACAAAACCAAAGCAAGTAATCCAGGGGCGGCTCCCGGAGCACAGCGATGCTGCGTTCTGCCAGGTCCCGAGGGGCTCAGCTCTTAAAGATCCTTCTCCTCAGTATTTGCAACACAAACCCTGACAACTGTTCCAGGGGGATACTTGTGCACTGGCAGTGTAGATGGGGCTGTGGCAGACAGGCTTTTTTTTTGTGTCCATGAAAAAAGCCCACCTTTTGGCTACTGTCCAAACTTACTTCCATGTAACAAAACAGCTGATGTGCAACTGATTAGTAGGAAACTTAGCTCAGTTTACCATTCTCCCCTACAGCTTTAAAAAGCTTCTCTCTTTCTTCCTGACATACACATTTCAGCTTAATGGCAACTGATTTTCATTAGCCAAATCAAAACTGCTCCAAGCTATGGCAAACGCTTGCTCTCGGAGCACTCGGGCTTATGCTGCAACCTGAAAAGGCAGCCCTTTACTTACAAGGAAAAGCTTTCACGCTACTTGCAACTGCACCTGAAAGGGGTTTCAGACAGTTGACCGCCAATAGTAACGTAATAGGAGAACTCCATCTATGTACAGGCTTGCCACCGACTCCAGAAAAGTTCTGCTAGTGCCTGTTAGCCTGGATGGCAGCACAGCACCCAACACTTGTCTCATGAAAAGCAGTCTTTCAGAAAGCGCTTTCAGTAAGATGAGGTGTGTATGCTTGTGATCAAAAAATCAGTTTTAAAGGAGCGGTGACTTCCAGTGCACTTTTAACGGCTGGACAATTTTCTACCTTCTTACTAATACTGGTGCACAACAGTAAAGCTGGGAATCCCTGTAATATCAGCAACTCATTATTGTTAATTCCACATTGCCCAAAAGACAAAGAGGAAAATACACCTCCTTCTGGAGCTTTAATAAGCCATCGTGCTGTACCTCATGGTAACAATATCTATTGAAATTAAGACAGAAAGCAGTAATACCTAAAATGAAAATCTGTACTTAAAATAAGGATGCTGTTGTTTTTGGTTCGTGTTTTGTTGGGGTGGGGGTTTTTTTGTTTGTTTTAATTCTGTTTTTTAATTTCTGTGATTATCACTATAGCAACTTGGCTAAGGGTAAACTCCCCTGGTATTTAGCAACATCACAGTGTATTTAAGGTAAGCCTAACTGGCCGGGGACATCTGAAGTGCTTTCCTTCCTTTCGGACAATGCGGAGAAAACCAGCCTATTAAAAGTTAAGGGAAGAATCATGCGTCAACCCCTGCCACAAGAGCTGAACTTCTCAGGATAGGACCGTAAGATCTAACTTTGAGAGAGCCAGCACTGTTGACTAGGACAGAGCTGACCAGCTGGCCTTGCCCCAAATATGGTAAATGGAAAATGTTACTGCCCTGCGTATTATGAAACAGTCAAGTGCCAACATAGAAACACAAGGCAGCTACTGCTTCTCCTTTTGTGCACCCCTGTCTCAGGGTGCCTCTACAGCAGACATAAGGCTCAGAAGTTCCTTGCAGTAAGAGGAGTCCACTGAACACAGGATCAAACACTGACGGGATTCCTGTTGCTCGCAGGCAACCTGCTTCAGAAAGCCCCTGGGTCTGTGCACTGGATTTTGGAAGTGCACGATTTTCTTTGTTTTAAGGACTCCTGTTTGCCACTGTGTATGTACAAACAAGCAAACCGCATTTGAGAGAGACCAGACAATAGTGACAGCAACTGCAAAAAGGATTTTCAAATACCGGTCATTACACACAGACTGTTGCACCCATCCTACTGTTCTTCACAACTTTCAAGATAGCTGGTAAAGGATAAAATTAGGTTTTTCATTCTGGTTTGACCTTCAAGTGGATGGTTTGCCTTTGAAAAAATAAAAGCTAAGTAACCCTCCTCAAGGGGCAGCTTCTAGTACTGCAATTTTAGGGACCAAATTAACCCAGGTGACAGCTTACATCTAGGCTTTTCAAATACCTACACTGCACTGCTTTGATGAACCATCCAAAACAGAGACTTAGTTACCACCTCTCACTTCTCTCATCAAGATAGCAGGAGGAACCTTCAATTTACCAAGTAAATAAAACACATAACTGTAAAAAAGACAAGAACAACAGCCGTACTTCTTAATGGCAAGCACTTGGAACAGGGAATTTTTCCCTTTAACTAGCAAAGGTAAATGTTACCTTTTGTTGCAATACTTAGAATTTCTGAGTTTTATAGGAAGTTGTTAAAATTAAGAAATAGCCCTTTTTAAAAGTCCTCTATAGATGCTAAATTATCAACAGTGTAACTATAAATTAACATATATAGTAAACAAATTTTTTCCCACTTAAGTTTCAGCCATGCAGACACCTGAATATATCTGAGTTAATGAATTTTGTGATCTGCTGTAAGGTTATTCAGAATTACCATTCCCTGTTACAGAACTGCTGTCTCACATCTCCTAAAGAAGAACTGATTAATGTACCTTCAAAGACATCAGTCATTTTGCAGATGTGAGCAAAGTTGGCTCCATTTGCCCATGTATATACAACATCCATTAGGTTGGGTCTGAAAGAATTTAAGTAATTTTCTTCATCAATTTCCAGTTTTGCTTCTGCTGACACCTTGGCGATTCTTTTTGCACACTCCTTTAAAGTAAAATATTTTAAATTATAATACAGTTAAACAGATTTAAGTGTTTAACCAACAGAAAGGCTTGCATATTACTAGGTACTGTATACACGATGAGATTTCCTTTTTAGCGTGAAATTACTCAGAATCAGAGAGTAAGCTACCCTACATTAAGATTGCATGTATTAACAACTTACAGTGTAGTAAGCAAGCTCATAAAAGTTTTTAAAGGCACGTTCTAAGTTAGCACAAAGATTTCTTGCAAACAAGGTAACACATTGCTACACGCTGCAAAACCACATGCAGTGCCAGCATGATCCCAAATCAAGTCTTCCCCCTGCAGTCATACCCTTTACTCATATTCACATGAACCCTGAGCTCAGTGGGATTTCTAACGAATAGCTTACCTGCATTTGCCGAAGCGGTCCCGCCAACTGCTCTGTCAATTTTGGCATTTCACTGGACTGAAAAAGAAGGCGTTACACAGCCTCATGAGCTCCCATACATTTGCTTTATACCAAATTAAATGCAAAAACTGAAGTTTAGTGTGTGATGTTGCCACCCTAAATTGTTCCAATGACTTCTCCAAGCTGTCACCAAACACTAAAATTTACTGAACTCCCCAATTACTTTTTCCTCAAACTAAATCAGAAAACACAATATTTTTGTACAGTATGCCAACAGGCTGAAAAAAAGCACCTGCTTTCTGAATAGTTCCACAACTCTGTTTATCTGTTCCATAGTTTTGAACTGCCAAATGCTAATCATTTACTATTTAACTGTTACAAGCTTTTCTTTAAGAATATTAAAAGCAAATGCTTTTAACAACAAACATCACTGGTTGTGTTATTTTATGTCCTGTTTAGGCCCAAGTACCGTTGTTGAGTGAACCATAGTATTCTCACTAACAGTAGTTTACCTTAGAATCCCTTCAAGTAACAAAAGTAATTCATTAGCATCTGCTTATAATGTGCTTTTCAGATTAAGAATCCGCCTGAGTCATACATCTTGATAGTTACCTGGAGTAATATTTCACATGGAAGTTTATTTTTATTGTCCTTTCCTGATGATGCCAGACTTCTATATAGCTTGTAGGTGGGAGGACAATGGCATCTGGTATTAAATGTCAGCGTTTTTGTTTTTAATAAGATGTGGTCTGTTTTTAAGAGCTCATTTGGTATCAATTCCATGTGGTACTGCCATTATCATCAGCAGCTCCAGGGTACCGTCCAAGTAACATTAGCATGGGCACGTCTCAGAAACGAAGACACCCTCACCCTGAAGTGCAGGAGCAGATATTGTCATGCCCCTTTTTTAAAATAATCATTCTATATTTTAAATTATAAGGATGTTTGTGTGCATACATACATAAATACAAGCATGTACGCTAAGAATCTATTAATACTGCTTCATTGCATGTGGAGGAAACAGTTGTGGATTCATGACAAGGACTGCAACTTTGCACAGCGTGTCATTCATGAGGGAATACATTTTAGCACTGAACCTACAATGCTCATGATAAGTTCAATGGGAGTTCATGTCAAAGGCCTTAGGAAACGATAAAAAATGTGCAATTGTAACTTACTGTTACAACCAGTTTCTGGCACTGAATTATAAACAGTACTGTTGGTAGACAGGAATGTCTAGAATTCATGAATTTGAGAAGTAACTCACATTCTCTTGAAATACAAAACAGCTTAGCAGTGCAGTAGCCTGTTCTGCAGAGAGGTCATTGAAGAGACCGTTGAATATCATTTCTGTCAGGAGTAGCTCATCAGCACTAAAATAAAGAGAAAGAGAAGGAAGCTTAGGGAAAAGACTTACTGAAATGTAATAGGTACTATTAATCTGTTTTGTGAAGCAGCCACATACAGATAAGAGGCAATAGCTTCTAAATATTTCTTAGGGGAACACCAGATACTAATGTATTGGCTTGTTGAGGGGGATGCTAATTAGTAAGAGTGAGACAGTATTTGCAAGAAATTAAAAGCTCTTACTGAACTACAAGAAATCTCTCCTGATAGTTTATAAAAGTTAGTATTAACAGTTACTTTAGTCAGTATTTATCAGACAGCACATTAAGAGACTGAAAAGAACGAGAGAGTTATGAAAAAGTTTATGAAAAAGACCGGAATTGGTACAACTGCCACTCAGAAAAGATTCACTAGATATTCACAAGAATAAGGAACAAACTTGCACCGATTTACTTGCAGAATACAGACGTAATCATGACAATATAAACTACAGGAGTTTACCAGATAAACGCATAGGATGGGGAAAAAAAGGTAGATTTTTTTCACAAAGAGAAGTGTAACTCATCAGCAAACAGTTCCTGAAAGTCAGGAAGTTGATAAAATTCTGATTCAGCTTCCCCATTTGCTTCAAATTTTGCAGGGATGAAAAGAAGTTATTCACATGTCAAAAAAATATATGTAGCATCTTTCAATCTATCTGTAAGGCAAGGACTACAGAAGTTACTGTGATTTTTTAAAGTACACCATTCTACCGTAATCTGAGTTACACACTGAAGTACTGAAGTCTGATTCATGAGTTTCCATGGCATCTTTACAGTGTGTTTCAATATATATATTAAAGCATCTGCTAAATATATGACAGTAAAATGCATCACTTCTATAGATTTGTTCCATCAGCCCTATGGACGCAATTGAGCTGTATTCCAAACTTGTCAGTAACTTGGTAATCGCTGACAATCACCGTTACACCCTTGTTTGTGAGCAACTCTACCCAGAGTCCTGGGAAAGAGGATCATAGAAACCAAGACCACCCTCTCATACAATGTAAAATCCTAAACAAAAACACACACTGTTGCTCAAGTTGTGTAAGAAAATAGCCATTGTTTTGGCATTTTCATGCCCATGTTGTAGTTCTAAAATCTGTTGTATTTTGTCCTTAAGTTGCTATCTTTACTCCTTCGATCAGTATATTCCCTTTATGATGCAGATCACAAAGATCTTTCTTCTAATGGTCTCAGAACTTTAAAATATAAACACAACATACTGATTTCAGCAAGGACAGTAAAGCCTCTGTTCCCGACAATCATCACTTCACACAGAAACCAATTACCTGCTGATTTCACAAGCGACTCGTCCTTTCATCTCAATAACATCTGAAGACGTGGCAAACCCCAGTCTTCTCAAAACACGCTTGCGGCATTTGAGTTCGTCCATTTGTAAGACAGTTCTGGCTTTTTTCAGTTCTCGCTTTGCTGCTTTGATATCCATAGCAATCTGGGGGGTCAGAAGGGCAGAAACTACATGTTGTTGCTTTAACAGATGTAACTGTTTTAAAGACACCGCATAATTTACATAAAGGCCTCAGAATGATGGTATAGGGACATACTAGTTGACATTGACACTGACTACTAAGAGGAAGCTTTAAAACAAATTTAAAAGAACACAACAACAGCCAAAAAAACCTAAACACAGGAAAAACAGCTTCATTTACCCACAGGAAACTCTGGCAAGTTTGGGAAGTTAAGCTATTTACCCAGAGCAGGGAAAAAAATCCTCACCAGCCCACACCAAAAAAACACAGAGGAAATCTTTGGTTGATAAATGAGCGCCCATCTTCTGAGGTACAGTACTAAGTCTCGGTCTACTAAACAACTAAACGAAATGTAACCCAAAGGCACTATTTCCTGCTATTAGAGCTTCTCCAGCGCCTTGTAGTTTTAACACCGTCAGTGTAAACGTCCTGATGGTGGGGTGTAAAGCGCAGACACTCTCACAGGAGCGCGCTTGGTCCATCAGTCTCACCATGTCCAACTTTGTGCTGCCCATACCAGACCTACTCGCTTCTATGAAGTGACTCCCGGAGAACCTGTTTTGCGGAGCAGCACAGAAACATGAGAGCTGGTTTTGTGCACAACCAGTTTCAGTCTAGCAGTGTACGACTCTATACGCAATAAATAAGCGCTGCTCCCAGGCTGGGAGTCAGCTCAGGAGGCCGCAGCACAATAATTTGTGCTTCAATTGTCTGTGAAGTCTTTATCAACACTGTATTGTGCTGTGCCTACTCAGTGAAAAAGACTCTAGAGACACCTCTGTACCCTTCTAATCTCTAATGACTTTTTCTGAAAAGGTTTCTTTTCACATGTACTTTCCATCTGTATCATCTCATTTTCAGTGAAATTCAGTAATTTTACTATTTAAAAAGGATTATTTGGGCTTATTAATTTTAAAAGGTGGGGTTTTTTTGGTTTATTAACTTAAAAACTATTATTTGGGCTTTGCAAATAAAAGGAAAAACTAAGTATGAAGGGGACTGTTACTGTCTTTCTCTCCAGCTAGATACAGATAGCGTGTGTTGTGTTGTATGTTTACCTGTGCTTTTTTCTCACAAAGTTTGTATATAGTTTCCAAGTTGGGATCATTGTGGAGAGGATGCGAATACATCCTATGCTCAAATGCCTCTACTTTTTGGATTACTTTTTTCAGTCCTTGGTCTTTGATGCCCATGTCATCAATAGGGTCTAATAATGGTACTCCATCGGGAAATCGTTTCTGTACCTCCTGAAAGGAAAAAAAAAACAAATAAAATTTTGGAACATTAGTAACAGTAAAATAAACTATACTTTTACAAATCAGCTGGCACAAGTATAGGGACACAGAAAGCAGTGATGTAAGTTTGTTATGTGATGTTTCAGCAGCTGTCAAAATCAAGTCTAAAATCAGTGTTGACAAGGAGAACCAACTGAAACACATTTGGGGCTTCCAACCTCTTCTAAGAAGCAGGCTGAAGATGTGACATTTAGACAAATGTCTTCAGAACAGGTTGCCTTGTTTTCATAAATATCAAGGTGTGTAAGCAGCTAGCTTACACAGACTAGTGGAACTTACTTGTATAGATTTTAACACACTTTGCCTGTTGTCAATAGGCCTCAGGTCTTTCGGTATGTAAAGTCGGACACTGCTGATAGCTGAGAGAAGATGTACCAAAACAGGAACAACCTATCAAAGAGAGTGCAGTAACTGATAAATCAGTAAAACGTACATTTATTATTACTGTTCCAAGTCAAAACTTTACAAAGGAAAAGGAAAACTGAGTACGCAAGGACACAGCGGTGGGTGAAAGAATATCAGGCAGCAGAAAATGTGAGTAATGAGATAAAGTATTATTAAAGAAGAAAAATAAGTTTGTCCAAATGGGGGAATTCTGTATTCAAGTTAAATCTGGAGAGGTTACAAGTGGAAAAAAAAAAAATAAATTCAGTTTTTCTATTACCTTGCCTCCTATCTACTGGAATGCCTCTTATGAGCTAAACCAGGCAAATTATTGTCATATATTTAACTAGGAATGCTAACAATAGAGAACATCAAATCAGCAAATACATATTCGTAAGTACCAAAATCAGGAATAGACCATGAAAAATCAATACTGTTATCTCAAGCTTTAAATGGACTTTGTGAAAAAGAAAACAATACAAATAACATACAGACAAATTAAACAACTGTCCCTGGTCTGAAAATTATAATTGTTCACCTTGATATAGAGTTTCAAATAGAAAATTTTAAATAAAACAAATGCTTTCACTAAAAATCTTGATTTAATTTTAGAATGGAGTAGTCTTGCAAAGATGAAGCGGTCTGAAAAAGTGAAAGAAGTTAAAAAAATAATTCTGTTCCCAGAGACAGAAGATAAAGCTAAGAAAAGTATCTGCCAAAAAACATTGCTTAAATTTATTACTCAAGGATTCTAAAAATTCTAACCAAATTCTCAAATCTAGTAGAACAAATGCACATTATCCACAAAACCCTGCACAAGTACCCGAGCAAAAAAACCCGAGCTTACAGACACTTGTTTATCTGCAGGTTTTATCACATATGTAGGTCATTTTCATAACTTTAATTAATGCTATTGACTTCCATCTACTGATTCAAAATATAGACCACAACAGTAACTAACTTTCAAAGCACTTCTTATACGGTAAAAAATTCATGCAAGTATTTTGTTCGCAGTTGAAAGTTTTCTCTTCAATGACATCAGCAACTGTTTAAAAAAGCAGAGCTCATGTACAGCTCGTTTCTTTTCCTTAATGTGTCAATCCCTCTTTTCTGATGGTCTGCAAATGCTTTGGGAACAGAATCTTTGAGAACATTCACAAGAAGCTGTTGAGAACAAATGTGTAACAAACCTGCATCTCTCCTTTCTCATCAGGTCTGGCCGGCTTTGCAGCCTCAGTAGCAGAATTTTTCAAACTCTCTTTGCTGCAGTGCAGTAGCACTTCAACTACATACAGTGGGTCCAGTTCACCAGAATTCGGCTGTTGAGGGTACAGAATAAGAGGTCCATAACAATTATTTTAAAATACTCACAAGAATAGAAGGGAAAAGCATGGTTTTATCCAATACTAAAGGTATGGAATGAGCTACTGCTCTTCACAGAATCATCAGCTTAGTGATGCAGTATATTCTAAACACTACTGAATCGGTATTGATTGAAAGACCCCTCATGCAAAAAAACCAAAAACCAAACCAACACTTGAAAAAAAATTACCCCTTCCCCATCCTCCCTCGCCAATGTAGCCTGAAGTCTACGTGCAGCTTTAGGTGCTTCTGCCTTTATTTCCAGCCACAGCTCTTTCAAAGGAGGCCAATACCTTTTGCAAATGAAATGCTAAGTATCTGCACCATGCTAGCAGTACTGAACTCTTTTCAAGAAGAAAGAAAATTTGGGCGATCTCTCTCATTTGCAGGTTTGCAAGTTCAAATTTTTCCCCTACATAAAGACCACAGAAAATCTTCCACACGTAAAAACTTGTATCTGCGGCAAACAGGAAGCTGCATCTTTCACGCCACATCTTCATACACCCCAAACTGTACGTGACATCTGACATTCATTTGAAGAACACAACCACACAGGTATGTGGTTGAAGGCTATTGTTCTCAAAGCTCTAACCTGTATTATACTCTGCTTTAAAAAAAACCCAACCCTGATGTTAGCTATTTGACTGGATCAATATGAACTAAGGATGCTCAAATACACTCCTACTACAAGTAAGTATTTTTATGACTTTGAATAAAACCAAGTTATAGGTATAACACTGAAAGCAGACATCCCCTTTTAAAATACTACGTGCAAGCTTCTCTGCTTCCAAATACAAGACAGAGAGAGACCAGTTTTTTCAGAATCCCATGTTAACTCAGTTCAGCTTTATTGAGCAGTATTTCTCATTGCATATCTACAACATACTATTTTGTTTCACTCCATGAAACACAGGGTGGAGCCAGCCAGCATGAGATCCTCAGAAGTACTATGAGGAACTGCCATAGCAAACTAAACAGAAAAACAGGGTTATGCTGTTCTACAAGATATGTAATTATTGGAAGAAATGCAATTACTTGCTGGGTAAGAAACTGTCCCTTTGAATCCTACCCTACGCTTGCAGAAAGCGTTCACAGCAATGACCCATACCACTACACTGTTCTCTGGATTAGAATTTTAAAATAATATCCACATACACCAAATCAGCATCAGCCAAAGCCACAGGCAGCATAATGCTGACTTGAATGAGGAACAGGCTAAACTCATGGCTGCACATACATGCTGCAGAACAGGAGACATCTAGGAAATTCTGAGAGGAAAAATGTACTTTTATCAGTAACTGTATTGTAAACCTATTAATAAAGGACAAGTACAAATGTCATGAACATTTGCTATTAATATTACTCTCTCTAAGTTATTGCATGGATGTCATTTAGACAATGCAGGCCAGTTGTGACTTAATCTAGAACTGACTTTCAAATGTGTATTGTTTCCTTCAATGGGCTTCCTACAGTATTTTAGGTACTAAAACCTTGAACAGGAACAGCCATGTTTCTATATGCAAGAGTAAAAAGACACCAGAACACACTCTAAGGATTTGTTAGTCACAAATATCTCTGTCCGTATCAAGTTTGAATGATGTTTTGGATCATGACACATCAATTCACGTGCTTCAAAGATAAAATTCTCCCCTCTTTGGCAGAATATTGCCTGATCAGGTGTATTCTAAGGATTTCAGATTTGTTCTGAAACATCTATTACTTCATGTGCCTGGAAACACAACCAGATAAGACTGCTGACGATATGTGCAAATCAAGAAATATGGCATAGATAATAAATTCAGATTCTCATATTAATATCATCAGACTCATTGAAAATTCAATGACCATGATGCAGCACAAAAACCAAGGTCTATGTAGTAAACATTACAAACGAACATCAACAGATAAGTACACAAATTTAATCTGTGATGATTATAATTAAATAAGGAAGACCAAACTGCAGCACCTCAAATTCTAGTATCAGTTGACAGACAAAAATCTGATGTCTAGAATGAGGGAACAGATGACAATTACGGACTATGGACAGCAAAACAAAAAAACTAGCATGCTGCTGGCTCAGTCTAGTGGAAATACAATTTCTTGGTCAAATATTTTTTTTTTAAATTAACTTCAAAGCAAATAGTTACTTTGCTGCCTACTATATTGTACGATATATAGGAAGCACCACCAGTTGAAATAAATTCTTCTGTCTACTGTAATTCAGGATGAAGTGCTATTTGCATTGATAACTGTGTGGCACATGGCATCAGAAAATTATGTTGGAAGGACATAACTGATAATGCTTTTCCCTCCACACTGCAACAAAGAATTACTCAGTGAAATACAGACATACTGTAACTCTAAATGTCAATCTCAATTACATGCATCCCTCACTAGAAAAATAAATTCATCAGAAACTATGATACAGTGAAGAAAAATTTACACCTGAAGAAAAACTAGTAATATAGACTGAATTCAATATCATTTCTAAAACCAAATCCAAAGGACTGTCAGAGCTCAGAAGCAGAGGAACGTTTAAAGACATGGCACAATAGTGATATATTTCCAACATTATGTACACTACTACATTAAACAATAATGGGGAAAGGCAGCCCAGGACAAAAATGCATAGAATGGACACATTAAAACAAGCAAATAATAGCTCTTTAAGTCATTTGTTTTGCCTCTGCTCACAGAAACTAGTCTTCCCATACCGATGTTCAAAGTTACATAGCTGTAAAGCCTGTTCCATAATTTTCAGCACTTATTGTCATTCTTTCCACAGAACTCAGAAGGAAGAATTCAACCCAGCTGCTAGAGTGACTTAATGAAAAAAAGCGCTGCTGGAGCTAGAGCCATCTCCCACAGAACAGACTGTAATTTCAAAGCTAAAGTTCAAACCTAAAGGCTTCATACAGCAGTGAGGCAGGCCAGATAGGGATGGCAAATATATATGGCGATAAAACACGACACAGATAGAAGAAATGCCTCCAGTGACACAGGAGTTGGCAATTTGAAACGATGGCTGGGTTGAGTGGGAAATCTGTTTTACAGCTCATGTGGCTCTGAAAAAAGCAGCCTAGAAGAAAAAGTTTAAGCAATAGCAATACAAGTCCAATTTTCCAATGGCAAAAGGCAGATGGAAAACCAAAACAAAATCACTTTTAGTCAGATCTTTATGCATTCACTTTTATCATTTCCTCTTTAATGAATATAGATTAGAGAAGCACCAAAAGATGCCACAATGTACAGGCACCACCAGAACCTGACAAAAGGCAACTTCTCATTTAGACATACTAATTAATGCCAGTGCTCTCCTGCCAAAATTACAGCAAAAATGCTACCACAGAAAAATACACTTTAAACTCAGCCAGCACTAATTTAGTCAACAGAGTAGCCTGCCAAAACATTTCTGAAAGGGATACCAAAACATCATCTCTGGGGTTATGTGGAGACTGACTATAAAAACAGTTTTTTGGAAGGATAAACAAATCTGGCTTCTATTGCATCACTACCCACTGTATTTTCTTCCACATTTCCCTGAATCCACTTCTATTGTTTTTCTCACTTTGTATTTTTACTTCCCAACCCTCAACTCTACCAAGTCTCAGAGGACACACAATCCCATGCCTCATGCACTAGTTCAGGACTCAAGACACCATTCTCCAATTTAAGATAACCTTCTACACAGAGCCAAATGTCAAGTCTCCCTACGCTCTCAACTCTCACTTTGAGCTTCTATAGATTTTCTGAGAGCAGACAGCAGAGTATCATTGACAAGAATGGCTTAGTGTTGCGCTGTTGAGGACCTCTTGGAAAGAAACAAAATCGTTTGAACAGTTTGTAGTGCCAAGTGCACTTTTGAACTACTTATCCCAGCCATAAGCAAACATTTCCTCCATAAATATGCCAAGAGTTTTAAAACTAACACAGGACTTAGGGTTTGTCCCACCTTTCCTAGTTTTTTTCTGTATACTTTCACTTCAGGAAGGCCTGAGCTTTTTGTAAGTTTGAGGTGAAAGGAATTCATTTTGCCTTTG
>VWZK01008319.1:157619-171871 GCA_013396935.1 Baryphthengus martii
TTGCAAATTACAAAGAAAATAGCAGTTTAATCTTATTTTCAGAAAAAGCAGCAAGGTATTTATTTTTCTAGTGGAAAGAATGTATATTTTACCTTAACATTCGATTTCTTAGAGAAATTAACAACCACTCCCCATCCAAAGTCATCACCTTCGTTCTTCACCTGAAAATTATTACAAGATATTATAGGTCAGGTATAATCACATCCTAGCAAGCACATCTTTTTGTATTTCTCATCTGTACAACAGCAGTCCTGGACTACTATTGATCATGAAAACAGTATTTCTTTTAATGCATTACGGAATGTTTAAGAAACACAACAATAGTCAAAATTGTTGCTTAGTGTGATGCATGTAATTTTTCAAGATGGTAAACTGGCAGATACAAATGAACCATGCAGATTTCATGGATAGGTAGAGATCTGAAATAAAAACAAAGCAAAACAAAAATCATATTACCTTTACCAGTCTTCCTGGCTGCAGAAAGGGCAAGCAATACTTCGGTTTATGAACGTATTCTTCAATCTCTTTACCCAGTTTTGCAAGCTGCTGTCGGATTTTGTAGTATATGACCACATTTTCCTCATTGGGAATTGCTATCTTGTTGTACTGTCCTTCCAAATTATTCACTCCTAAAATAACGGTAAAGTGTCATGGAAACGAGTAACTTCACAGCTTTAGAAATCAGTGTTTCCCATTCAGATCTACATAACTAGTATTTTGTCACCGTTTTTAGCACTCACTTTCTATTTACAATAATCCATTCTCTGGAAAGCTAGAAATCTATAAATGTGTCCATTAAATCTTATTTACAGAAAATTAAATATTAACCCTAACCTCTAAAAAAAACCCAACAAACAACAAGCTGGAGAAAATGGAGAAGGCTAGTCTCCCACCTGTCCGCGAACCACTGATTACAGAAGTCCCACAGAAACTTGCAATGATTTGTAGGAGGGCATTCACTGCCTACCAGAGCTCTTCTACCTCCTCCTACGAAAATAATATTGCTCAAAGACATCTTCTAAGCTGTCTTCCAACATGTAGGAAGCTGTTAGAAGACGTTTTTCCTAATGAGTTTCATGTTCTGATTTAATCAGCTGGAAATCAGTATTTTCTTCCTCCAACATTCTCACACCTTCTTTATGCAAATCATTTTTATTGTAAGCAACATGCTTCATTCCCTCACACTGGTAACACCACTAGTAAATATAACAGACAACACATAATAAAAGATCTCATTTTCCCCTCTACCAACTCACCCTCTTGCATGCTATTTGAATGCATATGGGTGACCCAGAAATCCCACTTCACTGGCACTTGAGAGAAACTTCAGGGAAGTACTCCCTGGTTTTAGCCACCAACTTTTTTGAAGAAAAAAAGCTAGCAATCCATACTCATGGCATAATTTCCTCCTTGATCTAAACAACCATTCCTCTCCTTTGTGCTGAAGTCATTACAAAACTCCTAACATCCTCTATGGCACCTAAACAAAAAACATCCAAGAAATACGAAAAACGTTTTCCATCCCCATTTCTCTATTTAAATAGTGACACTGGAATGCCAGAATGAAGATCCAGATGTGCCAATTGATACAGGTATGTTGTCAGGAAATACTCTATTTGAGAACTACTGTCTTAAATACTGCATCTGCAAACTAACAGAAGCTCTGCAAAGGGAGTACTCCACCCCCCTGTCCCACATGTTTACCAAAGCTACGTACACACACACTGTCTCTCGTAATATTCAATGAAAAAATGAACAGATGAACTGCTCGTTCACCACTGGCAAAGGAAGAAGTTACCTCTCCTATTCTTAAAATTAAGTTCTGAGTTAAGCAAGTTTTGAAGAGGACTCACTCTCAAACACTGGCTGAGATCTTTGAAAATCGACTTTGGCTTACAAAAACACACTATTTAAAGATCATGGCTGAAAATATAGTTACTCAGCAGAGTATAAACTATGTCTCAGTCATCTCTGAATGTTGCCTTTTATTTTAATTAAACTTTTTGTCCTATACTACTCTGAACACAGGGTGCCTGAGCTCTTTTTAGAGATTGTAGTAACTAAAAGAAAGCTAATTTTAATGGTTTAAGTTCTGCATATCAAAAAAGGACTTTTCTTCTCTGCACCTCTAACAAGCCCCAAGAATTAAAAGCCTCTTTTTCCTTCTTCTTGTCCTACAGCTTAGCAACGTGACAACCATTCTTGTCTGACTCAGAGGGGAAAGCTCTGTTCGTAATTGACAGTGCCTATCACTACAGGTCATAAGAAGAAGAGGAAACTACTTTTCCTGAAAGTGTAGTATAACACAAGAGGTGCAGCAGCAGCTGTTGGCGGGGAAGACAAGAATCACACAGGTATAAACTCTTAGAAGCATACTGAAGTGTAATTATCCATTCTCACAGTGCAACATCTTTTATACTGACCCTCGTGAGTACAACATACAGTAATACTTACTTTCAACTATTTCTGGAATAGTTCTGTAATGTTGGAACTGATAGAAGGATTTCTCTAACATGTATTCAGGGTTAATTTCCTCTACTCGAAGCAAGTTCAATACCATGTTGTACGTCAGGTGGAATGCACTGTTTAAAGGATCAGCTGAACCCTGAAAAAGACCCAAGAACACTCTCTAGTTAAAAAAATACTAATTGCAGCATATAAGAACATATCAAATCAATCACGAGATGCAGTGTTTTGTATGAGGAGATGCTTTAATGGGTAGTACAACCTGAATTTAGATGACGTCTCATCAATCCCAAGCAATTTTATTATGCTGAACATGTAACAGCATTTATGCGTCTCATTGTATCTATAGCTATAATATTGATAAATTATAGCTGAGTGAAGTGAAAAGATCAGAAGAAAAATATTGATGTTTCCTGTAGTTTATTACTTGGACGCCATTATTTTAACTAGTTAATAATAATAGTTATTTAACTATTTAAAGCAGTCCATTATTTTAACACTCTGGAAAAACTTCTCTGCATACCTTTTTCTCTCAAGACTTACCGATGACAATGGTGTCTAGGGAAGTCTGTTCAAAAATAGGTAGTCTACAGCTTACTTAAATTAAGTAATGTCTCATTATAAAATTAATTTATGTTGCAGTTTGCCCAAGAGAGGTTGTGGACTTTCCACCTATGGAGATACACAAAAGTTGTCTGGACATGGTCTTGTGCAGTCTGCTCTACCCTACTTGAGCACAGGACTTGGGTAAGATGACCTCCAGAAGTCTCTTAAAACCTCATCCATTCTGGGATTCTGTGAAGTATGATTTTTTTACAAGGTGGTATTATGGGTGTTCTGCAAAACCTAAGGAGAAAAGATGCTGGGGAAGTATTGTGAAGAAATATCACTACCTTCTTTCCTCATTCTACTACTGTTCTTTACCAAAAAAGGGTACTAGATTAGGTAGGTGCACCTTTGGTCTGATTCACTATGACCTTGTTATCCTAAGAAGAGCAAGCATTTAATTGAAATACACTAAACCAACCAGGTATTCAAAGACCACATAGAACAGTTAAACGGTGCCCGAGAAACATCTAGGAGACCTCAACACTACAGCCTCTCTAAGCAACAGGCAAACTTAGGGAACTGTCTCTAACTTAAATGTTAGCACCGAAGGCCATCCTCACAGACCAAATAAAAAGTGACTGCTATCAGATTACAAGGGACCCAAAACTTCTTAAGTATGGAACTGCACAGCTGCAGTGCACAACCTTTCCTCTAAAGTAGCACTGGTATCAAAGGAACAGGTGCCTGACAGTTCTTCAGAAAGCATTCAAAGGAAATCCAGGAGTTATAAAGCGGCAAATTACAATTTTTGTGCAACAAAAGTAGTGGACATTGGAAGTAACAGACAGCTGGACAGAATACAATTCGCAAAAATATGAATGGTGTTTGGGCAAGAATTGTGAATTGTTCCTGTTCCTTCATCTCATAAACACATCCTCTCCAAGTTTCAGAAATTCCTTTTTCCTCCACTTTGTTCTCTAGGCAATATTACAATTGAAATCAGAAGTTCTGTGTAGCTTATTTTTTCTGAAAACCGGAACTCTTACTTATCTAAATTAAAGATAATTATAATAGCTTTACTGTGTTACACCTTCAGCACAGCCAGTGAATTCTGCAATGTATATTAGTCTCCACTGACTATCCTGGGCTATCAACAGACTCTCATCCAACGTGCAGCAATCACCTGGATGCCCTTGCTTAACTTACTTAGTAGCAACATAGGGATTTGAAGCTGAATTAAGAAACCTTCTAGCAAAACACAGTTGTTATTCTACACAAAGTACACACAAAACATAAGTAGACAATCAATCAGCCTTTTTTGGCAAATTATTATAAAGATTGGCATGATTATTGAAGGGGCAATTACTGGTTACCTAAAGACAGCTGTCAGATACATGTGGTGGGAGGAAGAGAAGAACAGGGCGGGACAGAAGACTGGATATATTACTGCCAGGAAAACAGAAAAGGTGGGCCTTCTTTTCCTAACTTGCTTTCAAAGGCCCTACACAGTGTAGTGTTCAATGATTTTGCTTGCTGCTAAGACATAGCAAGAGACAAATGAGTTTAACTTATATTTTCTCTGTGGTGATTTGCTGCTCCTGCAACACCTTTCTCTGCTTAAGCCTTGTGCCACCAGCTCCCAGATCAATTACCTCTCTCAAGAACATCGTGAATCGTGTGTGCACAACAGTTCGCTCACCCTCTACCACAGATCCTGTCGTCACAATGCATCAGACACCTCTCTGACAAGCCAGAGTACGCAACCATGTGCCTCAAGTTCTCTCAGCCTCTGAGGAATTCTCTCCCGTGTTTCCAGAGAAAAAGCTCCATATCAGAGGGAGGAAGAATCACCAATCACTTACTCAGAAGATCGGGAAAAAGCCTAACCGATCAAAGCTGCAACAAGAGTTCATGAGAAAGACTGCAAGAACAGGCATTAAGAAGACACGGTGAAACACACGCTACATCCACAACTGTACTGTTGCTGGAGAACTAGCATCCCAGTTCTCTGGCTTCCTTCCTGCAAGTACTCCTTCTCCTCACTCCTGCAAAGAGGGCAGTCTCCTGACCCCAAATCTTCAACAAAGAGTAGCAACAGATTTATTTCTGAACATTTTTGTAAAAACAGAACTATTTTGCAAAGTTTTTTTTTATTTTCTCTGGATGAGAATTGCCTGGACATAACAACTGAAGTTTTCAGAAACTAACGACCTAGTCCGTGCACTTGAAACCACTTCACTTCTTGAGAAATTTTAAGCCAACTTACCAGTAGCACCCTTTCGAGTTTTCCATGATTTGGGTTGCAAAAGAATGATTGACCTAAGCTGATAATGTTAAAGAACATGACATAAACAATTCACTACAAAAATAATTTAGTCAAGAACTATCTGAAAATTATAGCTCCTATACACTGTGCCTTGTTCAACTGCCAGTCATTTCAGAATGGAGTCTCTTAACACAATCACATCATCCAGCAGCACATTCAGCACTTACTAGGCCTACCATATCTTGCCCACATAAACTAGTAAGATATAAAGCTTGGGGAGTAGGAAGACTAGTGTCTGGAGCTGATACTCACAGTTAAGACTTGGAAGCCTTGTTTAATCAGAGACGTGAGAGCTGTCATAGCTGCTTTACGGCACATAGTGCTGAGCAACTGCTGTACATTTGGTAAGGGTTACTCTCTCTGTTCTGTCTTATAGTGGGAGAAAAATATGTACATTTTCAGAACTGCTCCCATGCAGAGAAAGGAACAGATTTTGCACACGTTTGATTGCTCTCCAGCCTCACACAGAAAACGCGGACAATGCTCTCACACGGAGCATAAGATGGCAAATCCTGTCTGAAACTAACTAACAGGGACATTACAAGCTAACAAAGATAAAGGAAGCAACCTGCAGAGCAACAATAAACTATCTCTCACAATGACACAAATTAGATAAGCTACAGGACAAATTTTAAACCATTTGGTCCACTGACAGTTTCATTTGCTTATCGATGTTTCCAGAAATAAGCTGAACTAATGCGTTTCCAAAAAGGAAACAACCGCTTTACAGAAAGGGCAACGAACAGAAGACACTGGAGATGTTTAAAAGGTCTCTGACTTTCTTCCTCATGAGGGAGAAATAAGTACACGTAGCTGTCTGTGGTAGTCGCCATTTCAAATTTCTACATAAAAACTTAATTAAATAAAAATGCAAGCGACTGCTTGGATACATGTGTAACACACAGAAATAGTTTAGTGAAATACTAATTAACAGTGTACGTTTTTTTCCACATATCAATGATATAGTTACCATAAGAACAATCAGACTGATCTCAGAAATACCAACTGCAGAGTTATACTGGTAACACAATTGTCCTGAGCTACATTAGCCTGCCTACAACACCGATGAAAACCCCTTCTGCAGGGTTATTTTTAACAGGCAACGGTAAGTAGCTATTTTAAGGACAAATTTACTACCAATCTGGCTCACTGCTCCTCCCCCTAACCAGTTGCACCAATACAAACAGAAGTCACTGTGGGTGGCAAAAGACATTTTAGCAGGCTTTGCTGGTGAAAACACCCCCAGCTTGGGTTCCACAAATGCTCCAGTTTTAATAAAAGGGAAAAAAACAACATATCTCAATTTCTCTCTCATACAACTACCACCACCTGAAGCTAATTCTGAGCAACTGAACTTTTCATTCATTTACTATCTCTTATGCAGTAGCTTCTACCATCATAACTATCCTTAGTTTTACTTCAGGTTGGTAACTCTAAGTTATGCTCTTCCCCTAAGCCTTTTGTCTTCTTTCTGAGCTTAAGACAGAAAAATAGTACAAAAAAACCCTACACATTTGTACCTAGGCATCCCAGTTTAACAAAGCAATATTTAGCTCTCAAGGAAATATTTAAAACTACAAATATTTTATACAACACAAATATCACACTTTAACTTAAAAACTTAGAAATCGCCCCTCCCCAAACTAGTATCACAGCAATTGCTCAGCAGGGAACACAAATGGATGGCAGGGAGAAAGGTAATTCCAGGTGTGTTCAATGCCACATTGTGCAATGATTCTTTTGGACCTGAGCTGATCTAGTAATAACACTGTATTTGCATAACACATATGACGAGAATAATTTTGCTCCTAAGGTGTATGAACTCAAAGAAAGCTGAAATGGAAAAAAGCAAATGGTCTCTGTATCTGCACTGAGAAGCTAGCTGACAAGAAGTTAACAGAGAAATAAATTACAAGGAACTCTGTCTTGTTTATCTCGCACTTACCTTCTTTAAGAATAAGGCAAAGAAATCTAGCTTAATCTGTCAAAATGCATTTACAATTGTAGTGATGAGTTCGTCAAAGCAAAAAAATTTCCCAAAAAGCTGTCAGTTGTGGGGTAATTTTTTAGGTTTTACTAATTTTCAACCCAATTCCAAGAGCATAGACTCTCATAATTTATTTTAAAACACAGAAAGACCAATACAGGAGCAGACCCATGGCCTGTCAGTCAATACCAGACAAACAGAAAGAAGGAGCAAGCAGCTTCACAGTCAAAGATTAAGTGAACTTCTGCATAAACCAGTATTTCTTTTCCTACACATTAACTAGCGTTTCCCTCAATTGACCTATCACAGTTTTTTCTATTGTTATGTAATTATGGCATTTCTTATAACCCAGGTATGAGTTTCAGTTGCTTGTTAGAGTTTCTATGCTAGAAATCCAAACAAAACTACACTGCTGCACAAGGCTTACTATTAATTCCTTTTGCATACAGATAGGTATACTTATGCAAAAGTACTAACTTTCAGCAATTTTATCAGGGACCTTGTGTTCCAGAAACTTTGTCTTCTAGTAGTCAGAAGCTTCTCATCACCTCCTCATCATTTCCAATCATACATTTATTCCCAATCAGCACACATTTATTTATATGTAAATATTGTTTTTCACACTAAATAGGATTTTCTTTGTACCTGAGAGTCAGAAATGAACAGCCATATGTGATAAATAACAGATGATTAAGCCACAAAATATAATTAAGGCAGCATCATTAAGATAAGAGAATGATGATTTGCCCTTTCAAAATTAGTAAACTTTCCAACAACTGCTCATTGGTCATATGAGAAATCTGTGCAAACAGCCAGGAAGTTAAAGAAATAAAGAAAAAAGTATGTAACTGTCTGTTGTGGTTATTTGCCTAGTTCAATAAAACAGTGTAAGAGTCATGATAAAAATACAAAAAGACCAAATGGGTTGCTAGTTGTAGCATATAGACCAGATAAGCACAGTCCTGCCAACGCTATAAATGAAGGCCCTGACAAAGAGCCAGATGTAGCTACTGGAGTATCTCCCACAGCTTGGCAGCAGGGCACTTTATGTTCCATATGCAAATGACAAGAAAAGCATAATACTCTGCATTTTATCTAGCTAGATGAATGCTTTCTTTCAATTTTCCAGTCCATCTAACTTCTTCTGTGGAGAAGTAAGTAGATGCAAAGAACTGATTCACTCAAGGCTTGAAAACCTTCTTACATTAGCACATTTTCTTTCACTATACAATCATTCATTTCTGTAACTTAATTAGCTTAAGATTTTTGTCATTTAGAGACATAACAGATTACCTGTGCTCAGTTACTCAACTGTCTCTGTAGGAATACCTACATGCTTGTAACATGGCAAATTCCAACAAGAGAGATGGTACTCAGGTTTCAAAGGCCATCTAGTGTCGGGGAGAGGCTTTCCACTTCCTACCTAGACTAACATAATGTAGCTAAAGCTTTAAGAAAACAAACAAAAAATTCCTATATGTTTCTTAGTATTACACAAACGTAAAACTAAAATTTACTGTCCTCAGAAAGCTATCCAACAGCATTGTAAGCATTTTACAGACTTGTGCAAATCATCAGTTTACTAAATATCGAGCTAAAGATAAACGAAAAAGCCTGTGACACTGCTGGAGACAAATGTATGCTATAGAGTTTAAAAAATATTTACAAATATCCCTCCTAAGAACTCCATCTAAGATCTGAACTTCGAATTCAAGTTTCGAGCACTGTACACAATGTCGCAAGGACCAGTGCCACAGCCAAACAGCACAGCTGCAGCCGTGCTGCTCGTACCCAAACGCACTCAAAGCTCTCGTTCCACTGGCCGCAGTGTCAAGCAGCCGGTGACATTACCCCCAGACATTTTGCTCTAGTATTCAGGAACTGGTTTTAACCAGACATGCATTAGGGTTGAGGAACTATGAAAAAAAAGACACCCCAAAAGTCCTATGTATATGATCTATCATTCTCCATACGGCTAATTTACTTCTTCTGAAGTTCTCCCTGTAAATCTTTATCTTATCCTGGGGCAAAGCCACGATACCTGATGTGGCAGAAAAATACTACTGCGAGACACAATGGTGATCTTGCTACAGATAAACACCGAACGCCAGTAAGTAAAACCTAATTCAGACACACTTAACCATGAGTACAAAATGTGAATATTGAAGAAATGTTAGTCTGTATACGTTCTTTGCCTGTTTTGACATTGCTTTTCCTCTCAGTGTTTTGTATGTAAAAAGGAAAATAAGAACTGTTTTAAATGTCGTACTGCTCATCTCATAAAAGATTACTTTCACTGCCTTTTTAGCAACTGTCTGAACAGTTACAGATGCTACTGAAGCATCAGTACCTTCATTATAATCCCTTTTGAGCTTTTTCGCAGAAGTTTCAAATTCAGCCCCTCCTCACAAGTGAAGTAGTGTGGAAAATTAATGAAATAAATGAATTTATTTAGATCAGTGGAGAAGCACCAAGAAATAATACAGAAAGAAAAAAAGTTCCATTATTTTTCCCTTTTGTTTCCTTCAAAAGGAAAAAAAAAAAAATCAAGGGGCTTACAGTTTCAAAAAAGTAAACAGTCTATAGTATTTCCTTAAAATTTAGACAAAAAAAATAGTATATAAAAAAGTGATCTATTATTTCCTTTTTTCATCTTAATTCATACAGACCAAGTTCTACAGTTCTCCAATTACCGAACTTAGGAAACTTTAAAAAAACACCTGAATGGTTGATCTTACAGAGTACTCTCATAAAGTCTGAAGATAATGGGACTACCAATTTTTCTTAAGCTATTTACAACTACTGACTATAAATTAACTTTTGGAGGATATTTTTTACAGACTAGATTAGAAGTACACAAAGTTAATGCTACTCAGAAGGAGTGTTTTTTCTTATCTTCTTTTTATATCCTGGTGTTTAATTCCTCAGCTGTGGAAGTACAAAGCTATAAAGCCTTTACTTAAACAACTATGCCACAAAATTACATCTATTTTTTTAAATAGTCTTAAAACCTCATAAAATTCCAGTTAAATTATTTAGTCTTCACATATCTCAGAGACATACACCTCCATTAAGTGTACATGTAACTAAATAAATGTCCACTCCACTGGGAAAATACAGATTTCTAAGACTAAGAAATAAATTCAGAACCTAATGCAACCACCATACAGCAAACAAATACATTACTGTAGTAGTAGTGATATCACTAGAAAACAGGATATAATTCTACCTCTCCTGCCTGAGATTCCTTTTATAGAAAGAAGGATGATACTAGTCTTGTAATTATGTTTCACAATAGACACTCCTGCTTTAATGAGAAGTCAGATAAAGCCCATACTCCTTTCAGGTGTTGTCATCTGCTACCTGCGCGATCTACATCATTCTTGATCTATATGTACAATTTTACATGTTCTATTATTCAAATGAGAATAATCTTAGGGGGGAGGATAAAAAAAAAAGCTAACTTCTCTCCTACCTTCAAAAGCTGCTTGCCTATTGTTGGGCTCATTTTTTCATCCACCATAAGGATTACTATTCCTCTGTCGTCCATACCTCGGCGTCCTGCACGACCTGACATTTGAATATATTCACCTGAGGATATCTAAGATGAAATGAGGGGACAAAAAAAGAAATCAACAAACATTAGAAAAATAGCAAGAATATATAAAGTGCTATTTAAAGTTATATAGTAAATGACCATGGCATATAAAAATTAGCAAAGGAGAGTTATCTGAGACATGAACTTTTCATAGACTGAGTTAATTACTCATAACCAATCACTAAACTATTAAGACATAAATTCACAATGAAGAATAATGTATGTCAGCAGCGTAAGTTAACCAACGCTCCCACAGCTATGGTCATTTCTGTAACACAGTGTACCATTCTAATAAGCACAAAAACCCATTTTACTAATGTCTTATGTGACAGAAGGTTTCCGAGCATGGTGGAGATTATCAAAATATAACATATCCTCACCATACTGATAATGCATCTTCATCATCTCCAAATGTAACATTAGAATACTGACATCCATCAGGAATAGTATTTCTATGCCTCCTGTGAAACTGAAGAGGTTATAAAGCACTGAGACATGGGCAAGAGGCAGCTACAACTGGTTGCCTATGTCTCAGTAAGTTATAAAATAGGGGATTTTGTCACCTGTGAAATTCGCATTCCCAACAACTCCCTGAGTTTCATGTTCAAGCCAGATCTCAAAAACTACTTAAGGAAACTGTGCTAAATAATTTTAAAGCAGGAGTTCCACGTATCTGATACCTCAAACGTAGCTAATTCTTGCATGTATCTTAAAGACATCTAATCAGACTCAAAGCATCATGAACAGTCGAAACTAAGATTACAGAGATGTTTACATCAAGTCACTTGTTCTGTTTATCGCAATTTTCCCATCTCTGAAAGATGAACCATGGCATTTACAATGTTTCACTGTGATGACTTGTACACCCTTATTGTTATTATTTGCATGTGAATCACATACCTGGTTTTAATGTTGAAAACATTTTAATTATTTATTTTCCAGGTGTTTAAGAAGTTGCCTCTCCCTCGGTACATTTCCGTCTGTCTGTGAGCTATCCAAAATACTCTACTATAACAGAACAATCAATACTCCCTTGAGATACACTATCTTTTTTTCTTGGGTCTGTCAAAACCTAAATTTAGTGACCACTACGATATGAGACTGAGCACACTTAACTGTCCACTTTGCTCTAATACAGAAGAAAATACTTGAGTCTAACAGTTTTGGCCAAGTTGTGCAGAAGTCTTAGTCTAATCCAATGTCCACCACTAACTTGTGTTTGATGTCCTTTTGCTCCATCTATTAAAATAAACAACCTCGTGATAATCTGAGGAATCTTGTATTCAGGAATTTGTACTCTGATAGTAAATGGATTCGTGAACAAAGAAAGGTTTTTGAAAGAAGATACATTCTACTATATTGAAGTGGGTAGGTCAAAAGTAAATTAAATCCTAATAAGGTTTAAATAACACAATTCAGTTATTCTACAGAACCTGTTTTTCACTTACCCATCGGAAATCTTTTCCATCAAATTTGCTAGCACTGGTAAATAGCACAGTCCTGGCTGGCATATTAATTCCCATAGCAAAAGTCTCTGTTGCAAATAAGGCCTAAATAAACAGACCAAAGTTAAGCAAGCACAAAAGCTCTTAAGTAAACACGTAAATAGTCAGAGATTGCTACACAAAACCACTCCAGATTTTACTACTTATATACAGTCAACATAGGAACACAGGCACATTCAATATTTAAAAACTGGACCAAAACCACTCTTTCTCCCTTCCCTTTTTCCTCTGGGAAAACAAGAAAACTAATTTAGATGGGCCCAGGTGAAAAACTTCACAAGAAAACTTAACGGGTTGTAAATTTTATTTATGAAAAATAACAGTTAATTTCCTCATTCAAAGACTGCAAGAAGAAAACAGCAGTTATATACCCGAAAAAAGTCTTTTATCCAAGGTTAGATTCTTCTGAATGTACATCCCTTAAGGCAATCAACAGACACCTTGATAAACATGAGCATTTATAGGAGCAAAATATATGCTCCTATAATGCTTTGCATTATAAGTTTAAACACATTAGAACAAAAACTGGAACACTTAAAACTAGAGCTATAACTGTGTAATAACACAAGAGATGGAAGATCACAAACTTCCATACAGAAAGAAAAGAAAATCCCAAACAGCTTCAAGAATTACGTTTTTTTTCAGATAAAGGTGGATGGAGGCAGATACGCAAATACTCGCATTTCTCAAGGGAAGGGAGCTGCAACCAATTCCACCAATTAACCTGTGCCACCGGAACAGCTACAGGATTCCAGAGGTACTGTGTGCATTTGTAGAACCCAATATGTAGGTCTATAGAATGGAGCCTTTCCTTCATACATGCGTGTAGCTTCTTTTAGAACAGGCTATTGTCTGGTTCATTAAACGTTCAAAAGACAGTTTTGGTAAGTACTAAGCAGAATCACACTGAAAGCACTTTACCATTTAGCAAGTGCAATGAATCTTTCACCTTTTTCAGTCAAGGAGCAGATCTTTGCTAGAATACTCGCTTACAGTCTGAGCTAAGACATACTTCTCACTTTTTCAGGACTACCAACTGTGTATTCACAACACACAAGAACATACATATGGATATGAAATATATACCTTTATCAGGCCCTCAGAGAAAAGAATTTCTATGGTTTCTTTTAAGATAGGAAGCAGACCGCCATGATGGATACCAATTCCTCGCTTCAGAAGAGGAAGTACATGCTCAACCTGGGAAGAAATATATGAAGACAAGTAAACAAATTTTAACGTTTGTCACTAAAAACTAAACGTATGAAAACCTCAATATTGCCCTTAGCGTTCATGTAATTCATTATTTCCTGATTTTAAATACAAGGTGGATTGAAAACTGGCTGAACGACAAAGCTCAGAGGGTTGCGATCAGTGGTGCAGAGTCAAGTTGGAGGCCTGTGGCCAGTGGTGTTCCCCAGGGGTCAGTACTGGGTCCAGTCTTGTTCAGTATCTTCACCAACGACCTGGTGAGGGGATAGAGTGTACCCTCAGCAAGTTCGCTGATGATACAAAACTGGGGGGAGTGGCTGACACACAAGAAGGCTGTGCTGCCATCCAACAAGATCTAGACAGGCTGGAGAGAGGGGCAAAGGTGGACCTCATGAAGTTCAATAAGGCCAAGTGTAGAGTCCTGCATCTGGGGAGGAATAACACCAGGCACCAGTACAGATTAGGGGTCGTCCTGCTGGAAAGCAGCCCCATGGAGAAAGATCTTGGAGTCCTAGCGGACAGTAAATTCTCCATGGGACAGCAATGTGCCCTTGTGGCCAAGAGGGCCAATGGGATCCTGAGGTGCATTAAGAAAAGTGTGTCCAGCAGGTC
>VWZK01008322.1:0-85355 GCA_013396935.1 Baryphthengus martii
ATTTATTTATTTATTTATTTATTTAATTCCTCCAGGCTAGCACTCAGAATGTGCTGTTGTTCTTTGGGACTTTTGTAAATAAACTATGAAAAGCAAACGTGTGAGTTTTAGACAGAAGCATACTCATTGGATTTAATAGGTTATGGAGACATAGAGACCAAAAAATATTAGTAAAGCTGCTGTTTACATTAGAATCTAAAAACTTAGCAGTCTATACCAGGAGTTGTCCTGACTTCAGGGAATCCAAATTTGAAGTGTCACCAAAAGTCGCTAAAGCTTATGAAGCCAACAAAGTTACACTTTTTTTTTTTCTTCTCTATATTGATATTAGTGATACTCTAAAGGGATTGTCCTGGAAAGATCTGAAATATGTGTGATATTGGAAGAGTAAAGCTTAATGGTGCTTAGTACTTAATAATCTTGAACTATCTGCTGGAGCAGGTGATGCTCTGCATATCAAAACACAGATTTATTTTTTTTTCTTTTAGTGCTCTTCTAGATGTGTAACTTTTTCAGACACACTCTTCCCATCATCAGTAATTTCCTCTGTGCTTTCGTGGCCTGTTTTCCTGCTGTCTTTGTGCCTAGACAGTGTGGCATTCTCATTCTTTGACTTAAAGTTTTTCTACTTCGTGGGACATTAATACTATTAACAAGAGAGACAGATTTACCCTGATCTAGTAAGATAGCTGGAAAGTTGAACTGATGTGAGAAATCTCTAGTTCTCTGTCATATCTCTTATGAGTGTTCCCTAACATGTTGTAAGCCATTACATGAAAGATCTTGCACTTCTTTTAAAAACAAGTGACCAGAACTATCAAGTGATCTCAGACAAAATCCCCTTCAGCACTACACTAAGTAAGTCGATCCAGTTTGGTCAGTCAATAATCTTCTGGGGATTTTTACTTTCTGATCAGTGTTTTTATTGGGAAAGATATTTCATTTCACTTTGTAAACACTGACCTTAGCCTGTCTTTTGATAGCTCATGGATGTTCTGTCTGCTCTCGAAGCACTACCAACAACTCCTGAGTTTGTGTCAACCACTTCTTTGCATATCCTAGAATGGCATCCAAGATAAGATTATTTGAAAGCATATTTTTGCTGTCTAATTTCCTTTGTCGTTTTTCTGGTGATTGGCACTGGGAAATCACAAATGCGAGTCATTAAGACATGGAAAAAAAAAAAAAAATAGGGACATTAGACAGCAGGAGCCAATGTTGTGGCAGCCTGAGGAGACCATGAGCATCACAGGCCAGAACAGAGAGAATAAATTATGTCATAGCCTTCTCTGTGTCATCTTAGGTGAAATGATTCCTGTTGACTCTGAGCAAAACTAGGTTTGTCCCTCTCTGTTCAAAGACTGAAGGATGCAAAGAGTGAATTGTTGCACACATAGCATGTGTATGCTAAGTTTTGTTCTGTACTGCCCGTGATTCAGTTTTTTCTCAGATGAGGAAGAGATAGAGTATAAAGAAAGTTACAAGAATTAAACTTTTTGCAGAGAATTTGGAAGATGACTACTGAGGATTTAATATTTATTATATATTTTTTAATGCATTTGGCACTTGGTTTTATAGTGGCTAAAGGAGGAAGCATTTAGGCACTAGTTTATAATGTCAAAATGCAAAAGTAATGCACAACTTCTCATAAAGAGTGGTAGCACCAGGAAGAAAACAAAAAACTCTGGCTATCAGTAGCTACCTTGACATTCTTCCCATTTTGTCAGTTACAAGAAAAAACATTATATACAAGCACAGAAAAGAAGCTTACTCCAATAGATCCCCTAATTTCACGGTAACAACCTGTCTCTAGTGGTGCATTTTTATTTGTGAGACAAAAATACTTGAGAAAACATTTTTTTAAAACTTTTGCTAGACACAGAAGCCAGGTAACGTCTGGAAATACAATGAGGAAACTAAACAAAGGAAACCTACTTTAATATTTAGGAATTTGGAATTATTTTTCTTCTGGCGAACAGGACATTTAAAATGTAGAGTTGTATCTACTAGTGCCATCCTTCTGATGAGTTGGAGAAATAAGATTCTGTAAAGAAGAGAAAGTTAATCTTTAATTCCACAATTATTCCATGGCATTATGAAGATAGCCATCAATGCCAATCTGACAAGAGAAAGATAAAGCTGTCTTATGGTGAATTTTTTTGTTCTCTAGGATGATGGTGAGCTAAGGATAGTGAACTACAGCTTCTCCCTGAGCAAAACTGAACCACCTTCTAATCCCTTATGTATAGATTCTTATGACAAGATTATGGAAATCCCCAGCTCATCCAGTTGTTCAAGGCTGGATCATAGAAATTCTCAAGCGCACGAGGAACGTTACTAGCTATGATTATAATCATGGAACTCTTTTTTTTTTTTTTCTTTTTTTCCCCCCCCTGTGTGTGTGTGAGTAATCCTAGTACAAGCAAGTAAACAATTTTTTAATATTTTCTTTTAACCCATCTAAGCACCCAGATCCCTTTTTCTGTAGTGGGCCTCTTGGCATGAATGTGGATTAAAAGATCAGAGAAATGATGAAATATATGAAGTCTCTCATACCTATTCTCTAGACAAGGCTCTACATGTCAAATTAATATTGTTGGAGAAATCCATGTCTATTTCTAATCTGATCTATGTAACTAGAATAATCTTTCTTATAGCATAGGCTGCTGGGGGTGGGGGGAATCTCCCGGAAAGGTCTTCCACACACCCCCCCTCCTTCTGTACAAATTAAAAGACTTTGGAGTAGCAAATATAGATAATTGTTGAGGAGAAAAAGATTGAATTACAAGAAAGATCAGTACATAGGCGTACACTTGTTCCCAGAAGCATTGAGGAAACACGTTCTCCTGATTGGAAGGAGGGGGTAAGTGGGGTACAGATGTCACTGCTGCTTATCTAATAGTAATTTCATATTTTCATACTCAAAAGTAGTCCTGATTTGATAGCAAGCTAGAGATTGAACTACTTCTTAAATAGTTTTGAGGCAGAGATCTTCACACCATGTAATAAAATACATTTTTCTCAATTAAGGAAAATACTTGCATTGTTTTTTTCCTAGCCAAAGGAGTTGGGCTAGGAGAAACCCAGTTTTCTTGAGCTTCCGTGAGGATTCAGGCAAAAATCTTGTTTTGCTGAATTAGAAACTGGGGCAAGCTTGCCTTTTGTTGCAACAGGTAGACCCTTCTACCAGATTTTTGTTGGATCCAGAGAGGTCAGCGTATCTAGATGACGTGATCTGCGTGGTTGCCTTGTATTTTTGCTTTGTTCATGGTCTCCTCCAGGAGCCTTGGCTTGCTTCTAACACGGTTCTCTTGATCTGCTGCTTGGCTTCATCTTCCCAGAACCACAGGCAGTAATACTGTCTCTTCTAGAAAAGTTTCTAAGCTGTGTTTTCAAATGCAAGTTTCAATTAATTCAGGATTTTTTTCTTGCCTTCCACTTCCCACATTTTTATTTTGGCTCCATTTGCTTCTCCAAATATCCTGGGAACTGCGCTGTTAAAAGAATGACAGAAATTTCTTTCCCTGCTGATTAGATAGCTTCCGCTGTCTCTCTGCCTTGCTTCCAGCAATGCAAAACCGATGAAAATCAATGAAGGTCTTGCCCAGTTTTACATAACATTGTTTTTCTGTCACCTTTCTGGAAGCTACATCTTACCTTTACAATTTCATAATATATAGCGAGCTCAGAATGAATCTGTATTTGACTGGAAGAATGTGGAGAAAGTGCTGTCAGTGAACTAATGTTTTGCTGTGGCTTTGCGTAATGCTGTTATTAAAACAGAAGAGCTCACATGGTGGCTGTGGACTTCCTTCTGAGTTATTAGCATCTCATGCACATTTTACAAGCAGAATTGTAGCTCATGGAGGGGAAAAAAAAAAAAAGATATACTGCAAAGCACTCCACATGTGCGGGCAGTACAGGTTCACACATCCAATGCTAATGAAATCCGTGCTTTCTCACAGCCCATCACTTGTCCAGTCTTTCTGCCAAGTGTCAGCATAAATAAGCACTTCTTGCAAAATTGCTTTAATTTCATCACTATGACTGCAAGCTTTTGGGCCTCTTACTGGCTTTTCTGCACCCTGTTCTCACATCTCTAATCACAAGGCTGTAAAGTTAACCCTTATTTACAGAAGTGTCTTGCCAACTGTTGTTGTCAAATCATTCCTGATAACCTGTGTACGAAGTAAAAATCCTAATAGAAGTGCATTTGTTAAGAAGCTTCAGAAACACTTTTTGTCAACTATCCTTTAAAAGTAGTCTTTTTTGGGTGTCAAAATTATGTTGGCGTCTAACAGTTGGGATGGAAGTTGGGAGATTAAAGGATTACTTATCTGTAAACCTGCCTTTGTAGATTTATTAAAATTAAAAGAGCTAAAAAATAGTCAGGTTGTAGCCTAGAGTTTTGGATTCTTACAGACTTGAATCTCTAATAACCCGATAGTGCATTGCTGGAGTCGTCTTACTGGTGCCAACGGGTCCATCAGCAGTCTGTGTATAGTTGGGAGAACAGAAACCTTTATACACACATAGAAATTAATCCATATGCCCCCAATATCATGTGTGTTACAAAAATAATGCATATGTAAACAGACCATCCGTTGCTTTTCATGGAGGTGAAAAAGATTTGTGAGTTCTACCAGTTCTTTCATTAAACCCATTTCTGAAGAAGTGAAGTTTTTTTTCCTTTCTTTAAAAGAAAGCAATTGGTTTGACTAATGCACCAAGCATGACAGGATTTGGATTTGTTTATATGAAAAGGTTTAGTTCCTCTTCAAAAAATTACCTTTCACATGGTCTGGGGGTCAGGAGTATTCCATACAGATACCTAATTTGTGTTAATTTCTGTAAAACCAGAATTTTTTTGTACGATGGATAAGTAAAAGCAATTTAAGGTAACAGAGAAGCAGGTCTGTTTTTTTTTCATAATTTTCAGAAGTTGTTAAAAAAATATTTTGGATATTAGAGGATTAGAATTGAGAGAAGTTTCTAAGCCTACTTTTTATATTGTCTACCTCAGTGCCTAAAGCACTTGACTGGCTGGTTTTCGATCCTTCATCTTATTTCCAAATGGTAGTAATTTTAAAGTGTTTTTTTTTTAAAAAAATGTATCAGTAGTAGAGACAGACTGGGCCTTTTGAAAGTTCTTATGTTGAAATATATAAGTAGGTATTTGCAGTCTGTCCCTGTCATTACAACTTAACCCTAGGAGGAAGCCAAAAGTTAAACAGACCATTCTGCTATTTTTTTTTTTCCCCAAAAGACCCCACCCTTTTTCTCATGTAACAGGAAAGCCTTTTGACAGTGTAGAGACCAAGATTCTTGCTTTGTTATTTTGCTGTGTGAAATAGTTCCTTTATGATGTAATACAGTATTTAGCATATCATAACAATTATTTTGCGCTTACAGCGCAATACAACACAAGAGTACTGTGTCTGGTAGGATACTTTTGCATCAGTGATTATATGACCAAAATTTTTTCCAATACTCAAGTGTTTTCAGTTGGATATGCTCCTTTAAAGAGCTTGAACCCTCACTCCTCTGCAAAATCAACAAAAGAAAATCTTTGTAGATGTCTTTTTTAATGTGGATTCTCTTAGTTGCTTAACCAACGCAGACGGCTGTTAATTAATGTTTTTAAATTGATTTTTCCTGCTTTATGTCTTGTTGAAGCTTCCTGCACATTGTTGACTTCCATTCACATCAGAGGAAATTGAGTTGCATGCAATACTCCCAACAAAATTGCTTGGTATTAGTCAGTATTACCTTAAAATATAATATAATGAAATCTAGTGTCCAGCCAAAGTCTGAATACCTGCTAATGGTATCCTGTCAGAGTGAATCAGAAACTGAATACTGGACAGAGCAGTAAGTGTGGCTCATTTTTAACATTGCCAGCAGAAATAACAGAACAAATGGGAAGGTACAGCACTGAGAGTTATCTGTGTAATTGGCACCACCTAAAGCTGACCTTTAGGTTTCCACATCTTAATGTATATGATGAGTACCCAGCAAGAAGAGAAATAATGGCATTGACAGGCTGGACTCATCACTGGGAAAAAAAAAAAATACATAATCCATTTTACATTGGCACATAATTCTTTGAGATTCTGAAAGCCAGCCAAAATCCGTTTTAGTATTTTCAGACAAATGGCTGACACGTTGGTGATCAGCTATTTAAAGTCAACAGTTTAAAACCGAGTGGTCTGCTTATTCCAAATGAAATTCCAAATGGAAAGGAGTTCAGTGTTCAGCTGTATGTGCAGCATCTGAAAAACATAAACTGACCACCTAGAAGGGCCGCGTCTGCGTACGTAGCCGTTTGCGTGCACATGTCAGGACATTAATAGTGTCGTAAAAGATGATCAGTTTGATTAAATGCATTTATTGTTCCCTAGTAAGGTACGCAGTGGCATGTGCATTATCTTATTAAAGCTTTACCTTACGAAAGGCAAGCTGGTTATAAAATGTTCTGTCTGCTGTGCCATACTGAACGACACATGGTGCGTATACCCAAATCACATATCAGATCTCACTTTTCTCATTAATAAACATCATGGCAAAATTTTGCTCTAGGCATATTTTGACTTTTATTGCATATGTTTTTAAAAGTATACTCCAAATGCTGCTCTGTCGTGTTGTATCATTCTTTATTTCCTAACTTAGTAATCACCACAGGGTTTTGGAGGTGTATTGCCTGCTGAAAACCAGCGTCTTGGTCAATATGATTTATTTAAATGCAGAGAAAGCGTTAGCTGTGTTTAATATCATTCCCAGCACTACACATCATTGAACCAATGCTTTATTATGTTCCAAGTGGTGATACACAAAATGATACCTACAGCACGATGAGGTATAGTTCACAGCATTTCACAGTGCTTTTAACAGGAATAAAGCTGAAGCTTAAGAGAATTAATTGCAACAGTGGATGTAGAGCACTTTGGATTATCTTTCTTGATCATTTGATTGAAAAAAAACATTTCCTCCACATGCTTTCTCGATACAAGATCAGAATAATTACATCTGAGTAAATGCTTCAAAAAAACCCCTCCTGTGTGTACACTGAATAAAACAATATGCTAAATTGCCCTTGCCTGTGCTTATATTTCTCCCTGCTTGCCCCAGCTGTTTTAATGAATAGCTTAATATGAGAAATGTCTGCAGAAAAAGCTGCTTTCTCTAAGACTTTTTGGTAATTGTGTTTGAAGTTATCCGTCTCAGAAGACAGTAATTGCTCAAGAAATCATTATAATCATTATAAAAAGTTCCTTGGACCTGTCAGACTATAGATCACGTAGTGAGTGTCCAGTCCTAATTAAAGACATAATTAAAGATCATTGGACACTAGTTTGGATGATTTGATAAATATTATTCAAGTCTGTTGGCCAAAACTGCCACCACACATTTGGACAGTACAAAATGGGGAAAAGGTGAACAGTTCCTTAACCTGCTTTCTCTGAGGTGGTGAGATGGTGCCAGTTTTTCACTTGAAGCCTCGACAAAAATTAAGGCCCGGGCCTGGGACTGGTATCCCCCTCAAATGCTCCCTCAGCTTGAAGTGCTTTGATCAGGGAGCTGGACCAGAAATGCTTCCCAAACTGGATTATTCTCTGATTTTGTCATGACCGGCTCCCACTCTCGTAAAGCAAAATAGTATCAGTGAATTTGCTTATTTCTTCGGAATCTGCCTTTTTTTCCTCAGTTGCTGTCCCCTTAACTCAAGTCAGAAATGAATACTCCAGCTCAGCTGTTCTGCTGGTGGGACTCAGAGGCAGCTGAGCTGTGTTAGGCTTCGTGGAAATCACTTGCCCAAACCATGGTTGTCGTCAGCCTTTTGTTTTCAGCTGTGGAGCGGCCCATTAGTTGCCTTAGTATTCAGTGCACTTAATTTTCATCCCATTGCTGCACGCTGAGAGCAGTAATCCTATCCTTTTAACTGATGGCATTTAATTTAATTGCCCAAGTCAGGATCTCGATTGTACCCTGGAGCCGATGATGTGTCAGGACCCTCACTCCTGCCTGTGTCAGAAACAGGTTGCCTAGACCTGGCAATCTGAAGCTCCCACAAATACGTAGCGATCTTGGCCCACACTATATCTTCTGGTGGTAGCTGAGCTCTCTGGAACTAAGAAGCTTTGCGAACGAATCCTTCCCAAAAGACTAAAATAGCCTGATCAAAATGCAAATAAAATGCTTCAGTAGATGGACCCGTTTGTTTAGGCCTAGTTCTGCATGACCTCCTATTTTCCACATAGTTCTTCTCAAAGACCTTGTCTAGATTAGGAGGGTGCTGTTCTGGAATGTGCTGATGCAAGGAACCCATTTAATTTGTTAATTGCTCAGCTGGTCTGAGATATTAGGCAGTTGTGTGTGGAAGTGTGAGGGGGAAGGACCTTCCTCTGTTGGGACTCTCACTACAAGAAGGACATCCCTGAAGGTATTTGAAAGACGTGTAGATGTGGTGCTGAGGGACGTGGTTTAGTGGTGACCTGGCAGTGCCGGGTTAATGGTTGGACTTGATGATCTTAAAGGTCTCTTCCAACCAAAACGATTCTATGACCTGCAGCACTACCTGAAAGCACCTCCCTGTGACAGACAGAAGGACAGCTGGATGTGTCTTCAAAGTTCTTTGAAGAAGGGGATCTTGCATAGGATAAAGAGTGCTAGCAGAAGTTTAACTAGCCCTGTTCAAAGCAAGAAACTGATGAAACAAAGAGATGGAAAGGAGAATCTTATTTATTTTTGTGATATAGAATAGATGAGTCAGCAGGTAAAAAAAGTGGAAAGAAGTGAAAACATCAGGGTTTGATTATGAATAAAATAAATACAATTCCTGTAGGTAAATATACACAGGTGATGGTAACTAAAACAAAAATAATCATCTTCCTTTAGCATTTTTGCAGGAGATCTGGATGTTGATGTTTTGGTTTGGTTTTTTGTTGGTTTTTGCACGATGATGTGCAGTCTGTTGAACTCTCGATACTGAAAGGACTAAGGACTCGTAGAAAAAAAAAAGTAATCACTATCTTTCCCATAACATGATTCCTTCTTCAGTTATTTACACCTATTCACAGTGGATGCAAACCAGTGTTAGATTGTAATTATCTCCTTGTGTGAAACTGTGCTAGCATTTTATCATTTACACTTTGCCTGGGTGTAAATTACACGGTCAGTCCCAGGACTTTCTTCTCAGGAGTTCATTACATGAAGCTAATGAGAATGAGGTCATGAAAATAGTAAACTCTTAATTCATAATTTGAGTGTCGCTGTCCTGCTTATGTTGAAAACAGCGTTTGTGGTTTTTTCCACTGCCAGTGAGGAGAAATTTGAAAATGAAGGGCTTATTTGAACCACCTGAAGGGGATTATAAAGAAAGGATGAAAGGAGTTTTTCACTCTTTCTTGCTTTGCCTCAGGTACAGGTGGTTGGCTCTGCAGTTACGTCCCAGTCATGCTTTACAATTAATTTTGCCTCACTTGCTGCGTATGGAGCTACCCAAGTGCTCCACTGTCAACACTGTTGGAAGCTGTAGTGAGATCCTGTATGTCATAGGAGGTAATGTGTTAGTCTCACTGAATACATCAAGCAGATCATGGGCTGGAGAGCAAGATGGTGCTTAATTACTTAATTATCACCTTCTTTTTTTGTTCACCCAGCCCCTGTTATAGTTCCACAGTGCTAAAGGACTGCTTAGGGACAGACTGTACTAAGGAAAGTGCAGATGCTGTCTTGTGTCAGTGCTGTAATTCCTGTTTTCTTTTCTCACCTTACGTTGTGAAAAATAATCATCTTTATTACTGGAAGTGCTTTTCGCCTTTGTTTGCATATCACAGCTTGGATTTTGATTTGAACAGCTCTGGTTTTTAAAAAAAGGAGCTTGAACAGTCAACAGGTACGTGAAGAGTTTTGCAATGTGTTTTATGGTGTGGCTTGGTCATGGGTAAACTTTGTTGCTGTTGCAAGCTTTCTGAATACACAAAAATGATTGTCAGTATCACAGGGTCAAGCAGCGTGCTCATGAACAATGCGAGCGGTTCTGCTTTTGGGAATAACACAAAAGATGAAAGTATTTTAGACTTCTTTTGGAGGAGCTAGGCGCAGTTGAACAGGTTAGCAGTTCGGATGAAAGCCAAGGTAGCAACCTGGAGAACAAAAATCTTTAGCACAGGAGAAATTTGGATTAAAAGAGCTATGAGGTTAGTATTATTAATTGGAGTTAGCATCTCTTAGGTGGTATATGAAGTGTTCCTTGAGGAAGACATCTCTCTGGGAGTAAAAGAACGCAGGATAGACGGATGGCAGTTTTGAAAAGGCAGACATCCTCAGGACACAGTAATGGTCTGTTTGATGTTGAAAAGGGGAACAAGATACCAAACATATTTGCCAGGGCCTCTCAGTGATCTGTAAATCGAAACAGATATTGTCAGGAATGGGTATAAAATATTAACATAAGAATGCTTGGACAAGTTAAGAAATGTTAAGGATTCTAGAAATACTCTGAAGTTACATCTGAAAATGAGGAATACTAAAGGCAAGTATGTATGTGTAACCAAATGAATAAGGAAATAGTGGATGAAATAAATGAGACTGAAATGTTTAGTACCTTAGCTTCCTCATTTTTAAATCATTGGTGATCCTGTGGTCACCAGCATGACCTCAAAGCAATCCTACTAATTATTAGCACAAGGAAAATAAGAAGTCTAGCATATTTAAATAAACTACACATCTAAATTGGAATAATGTGATGAAATTTGTAGAGGTTTTCTGTGGAGTTATCTGAAAAACTCTCTGAATTCTTAGTATTTGAAAATGATCATAGGGTCCATAGGACTCTACGTGAGTGAAAGTCATCTGGCACGCTTCTGAAAGCAGAGGCAGGAAGGTCTGAAATTCTAAACAAGTCAGATAATGTTGATAACAAGGAAAACTTTGAAATAACTTTGTAAGCAGTTTAAAAGCCTCCAAAGGTGAAAAGAAACAGCTTGCGCTGTTCTGGCAAAAGACGTTATGTCAAAAGCATTCTAATCTGTGTCTTCACAGAATATTAGTTCAAATGGGCCTATTAGGGAGAAAAAGTTATGAATTACTGTGATTAGACTATAACATTCTTAGAAACAAGAAGGGGCAATAGTATCTGTATTAAAATGAAATGCACAGTGGTATACTCCTAGAGTAGCTCCTACGGTATAAATAGGCAAACATGAGGGGAGTGTATTTTTTACTTCTGTTACTGATTTGATGATAGAATGGGGAAAATATGATAGTAAAACCCGAGCCCCAGTACTTCTGTGATTCTTGTTTGCGTCAGAGAACCTGGGCGCTCCGAGTGCACGGTAACAGTTGTACAATTTGAGATAGGTTTGACAGAAGCTTTATTGGCTGGGATCATAGGGAGAGAACACTCTGGCAGCTCCCCCTCTCTGCTTCCCTGTTCCCCACCAAGGAAGTGCAGACACCCCACCTCTCTACTGTTTCAAGAAAAAAAAAAAAATGATAAACGCCAGTCATTTCAATGTTGACAAAGCCAGGTATGCATTCCTGGGAGGGATGGACTCCTTAAGTCGTTTGCTATCATCTGCCAAAATTCGAAGAAGGAATCGAACAAGATAACGTGACAATTTAGAGAGAGGGCTCTTGGTGGAGCCTGGGAGAGTAGCACACCCAGAATTACCTTAGCTCAGGAGCGGGCAGTTACAAACAAGCACAGGTTAACTTTTAGTCAAGAAGGAGAGTACTTTTAGTAAACATAACTTCCTAGCTAGGTTTCTCAATCTTAAATATTAGTATTTTTACCACCACATTAGTTAAAGCAAAATTTGAGGCCTTCCAGTAATGAAAATAATGTTTGCCCTTGGAGATCTCAGTGACATAGCATACCGTGTCCATCCATAACTGGGAAATTCTCTTCTGCTATAGGAATGTATAGATTTTCTGTAGTGGTTTTGGAGAATTGACCTAAAACTCTTCTTTCATGTGTCTTTATCTGTAATGTAGAACAGTAGAGAAATCTGCTTTGTTAAATTTTAATTTGGTTTTCTCGGATGAGGAGCGCTTCAAAACACAAAGAACAATAGGATTACATGCCAGTAAAAAGTGAAATACTGGCTCAGATGCTTTTTTCCCCTCCTGTTCTAGTTTGAACTTGTTTATATCTGATACATATTTACATTTCAATGGGTAGAAAATCTGGAGGCCTGGGATTTGTAGTGAATCCATTTTTGTTTTCACTGCACAATTATCTTAGAATGCATAAGATCGCTTAGGTCACACCTCAATAGCCCAGCAGGTATTTGAAATGATCTTCATATTATAAGCTTTTGTAGCCTGTTGATGCAAGAAGTATCTTCTCTCCTAAATTACTACTCTGGAGCTTTAAAATGCAGAGGTTTGCAGAAGTTATCGCTTAATGCTGGTAAGTCTTGCATCTCAGTCAATGCGAGACATTGCGCCGAGCGATAGAGAACATGTTTTTTCATGAGGTCTAAAAATGCAAGCCTATTTTCCTTGATCCCTCTACTGCAGTAATTCCAGCTTTTTCTTTATTCTCTTTGAAGTTCATAATTCTGTAATGCTTCCAGTAGTCCCTGCTGTCCCTTTTCAGCCAGTAGCCTCAACTTGCCCTTGTGTCCCTCAATGAAGAGTGTGTATTTTGCCTTATTAACAAGTATATGAATTCATGTTGGCCACTCAGAAGACGTAGCTAACTATTGATGTCACACTTGCCTTTTCATGTTGGAAATATTTAATGTGGATGTTTTCCCTATATCATTTTTTCAGACTCCTACTGGTTTTTCACAGAGCTTGTTGTAGCTTCGTTTTGATATCTCTATCCTTCTCTCAAACTGGGTTAAAATTGGCCAGTACATCATAACTTACTAAGGAAAATAAGCACAGAATGCAATTCCAAAGAAATTTTGGGAAACTGGCTTTAAAACCATATCAAAGACTAGTCCTGCAGCTCTATTTTAAAAGTGGTGGCAGAAAATCCAGAGAAGTTGCATCATTTCAGTTTAGCGATTGGAATTTGGTAAGGTGAAAAAAAATTGGAAGTCTGCAGCTAAAGGTCTAAATCCAAACTGAGACCTGAAGCCATGTGAAGATGTGTGATTGATAGAGTAGCAGATAAGTATCTTGTTTTCCTGGTAGTAGGTTGGTTGTGCTTGAGAAGCAGATGATTCAGTTCTTTGAAACAAAATCTGATGTCAGTTTTGTGAGTATAAAACAAAAATGTTTGATTAGTTGTTTAAATCATGAATGTTAAGGGAGTATATTCAACATTTAAAAAGTGTCTTATCTGCCTCCCCTGTCTGTGGGGCTTGTCATAACCAAGTGAAGCGACAAAAGAAGCAAAAGATTCAAGCCTAAGAACATGCAAAGCCTATTACATCGTAGGATAGAATCCCTTAAAATACTTTAAAGATTGAAAGTTATGATAAAAGCAGGAAGGAAGGAAATGAGTGAGAAAAGGAAACTTTGGACGCTTTAAAGAGCACTTGAGAGGGTACTTGAAAAACTACGTGGAGCTGTGGAAAGTCTCATTCTCTGGAGACTTTCAGAACCCTCCTGGATGCATTCCTGTGTGGCCTGCCCTAGGTGATCCTGCTCTGGCAGTGGGGTTGGACTAGATGATCTCTAGAGGTCCCTTCCAACCCCTAAAATTCTATGATTCTAGGATTCTATGATTATCAGTTATATAGAAGATATGCAGGAGGAGAGTACCTGTGCATTGAGTAGGTAAAATACGGGGAAATGGTCTTCTCTTCATCAAAGGTAGCATTTCTTTGTCTGGGTCTATTTTAACTAATATATACAACACAAGTGACTAGTTAAAATAGTGTTTATTGCCCTGTCATTCTACCGCTTCTTGGCTTAAATATCTCATCCGCATGCCACAAATGTAAAACAGTTTAGTTAGTGTTTTTTTGGCAAACCCCCAAAGTATTAATGAAATTTTAATTTGTTTTGGCAAGTTGTGCATTAAAAAATAATTATTTTAACTGGAGTGTTAGGGATTACATTTACATAGCTACTGGAAAATAGCATGCTATTTTCATAATATTTTATCTGCTTGAATCTTCTGTATCTTGATTAACTTTTATTATTTTTCCATAGGAACGGTATTTTTTTTTTTTACCAATTGCACCTCCAGGTTTTCCTTTTTCTTCTATCAAAACAATTGCCACTTGTAGATCCCATGTTTTCCTGAACTGCAGGGATTTATACCTTTATAGAAAAGCAGCTTGTTCAATGCCCAACCAGTATTAAAACCACCATTGTCAGGAAATCTGAAGAATATTTTTGGGTGATTGTATTGTTGTCATCTGTTTACAGTAATTTATACTTGAATGACCTGTTTCAGTGGGATCACAAGCTGTCTAGAATAATAGCTCCACGCCACATTATGTGCTAGAAATTGCCCATTCTGATGAAGAAATGTGTGTCATGGGATGCAGCAGACCTGAGAGATACTTAAGAGCCTGCAAGGTATTTCTGGTTTAGATTGTCTTGGTCCTGAGTATCTAATTCATGATTTTATACAATAGACAAGAATAGAGCCAATGATACTGGGTGTGCTTCACATCTCTGCTAAACACATTTCAAAATAGTTCAGTGTCCTTTCCAATACGCTGTATAATCCATTTTTATGCCACCTCTGCCAAGGCTGAGAAAGAAATCTTTTCTTACAGTAGAGCTTTAGTGAGCTGGTCATCAGAGATGTTACTGTAGAAATGCTTTTGACTTATCTCTGAAATTGTCATGAACTCCTCAACTCCTAACTTGAAATCTTGAGTGAAACAAGGAATCCAAATCTCTTAAAGATATTTATAAATTTATAATCTGGAAATTTAAATCTTAACTGCAGCTATTCCAGATTCGATCTATGAGTAGTGTAGGTTAGGAGGAACAGTTTTAGGATTAAAAGGAAGACAATGTTAAAAAATCAGTCATAAAGGTTCTTCTTCTTGGGTCTTTTATCTTCATCTTTGGTTACATAATCTTAGAGCTTTAAAATAATTCTTTACTGGAGAAACAAAACTTAAGCCAATTTGCCAATTTAAATATTTCATACGAGATCTCGTTTGTAATAGCAACTTCTCATGAAGAGAAGGTTACTTTTTCCAAGTAGAAGTGCCTCAGGTTGGTGAACAATACATTAGGGTGAATTAATAGAAGTATTGATGTTATGGTGGATCAGGAAAAAGACAGTTTTTCAGAGGGGGACTTGAATTTTAAGGTAATGCCTGTAAGGTAGCATGTAGTAAAGGAAATGGTAAGTTTTTTCAAGCCATTTTACTGTACTGACCAGCTGTGTTTCTTCTGGATTTATGGGCTCTATTTTTTTGTGTGTGTTTATGTTTGAATAACACTGTAATACTCATAACATGAAATACTGAGATTACTTAAGTTGACTCTGTTCTCAAGCAACTGGATTTTGGTGTCAAAATATTAGAGATATCTAGGCTACTATCTTTTAAAAGATTCCAGAATTAATCATTATACCCATTTTGCCTTTAATATTCTAGTTGGGTTTTTTATTCTACTTGTAGAATGTACCCATTAAATTTCATAATTTTTGCTTTTACTGAGCAACTTGAGTGTTTTGTTAATATCAAATGGCATTAAGGTGGCGTGATCTCTAAGAGCTTGTAGATCTTGAGATTATTTGGAGAGGCAAACAAAACACCTGTCTTGTCAAACATCTAAGTCACCGGGCTGTTCAAAGGTCTTTTTAAAGAAGATACAAAGAAGGCAAGAATGATTTTTGTGAAGACTAAGTAAAGATGTTTTGTCACAACTACACGTCTCAGAGCAGAGCTTTTCTTTATCGCTCCAAAGTACAAATCCTCACAGGGCTTTTTATACGTAGATAAATACACTACGCATTCAGGATCAGGAATCAGGGACTCCCTGATGTTGCAGTGTGACTTTTCTGGTCACTGGACCGTGTTTCACTTCCAAAAATAGCCCTTCCAACCAAAGGGAGAGCCACAATGTCGGTATTTTCTGTTGTTCTTTGGATATACTCGGTGTGTAAAGATTCTGCTCTCTGTGAAAGCCGGTTCTGAGCTGGGTTTCGTGAGTCCCTGAGCTGAGGAAGAGACTGTGATGAAGTGAGCTGTTGACTTTAACTCAGTCTTGATTAACATAAAGTAACTAAAAGTCTCTTTTTTTTTGCCTTCACAAGATTGCAGAATGAACACAGTTGAAAAACTTTACACAGGTACAGATGGAGGACAGTGAACAACAAAATTGTATTTACTAAGTATTTAGGCTAGCTCTGGTTTTTCTTCTCACTTATTATGCATACAGCTGACATGGTGACAGATGTTTTACAGATGTTTTGTAGGCTGATGAGCTTGGCTTTTCTTTTTTTTGCGTTGTGGAAAGGAGTTGCAGTTTGGGGGATCTACACATTGTAACGTACACCTTCCATATCTTTCATTTAAGGGGATTTACTTCCTCTTTGCTAAGAATGCCTTAGTGTTTAATGTTACAAGAAATCAAGTTCAGCTGTTCTTTGTACTTCAGCAGTAGAAGCTGTAATATCCTTTGGGCATTGCTGGATGCAGTTGTCACTTATCCAAGTAGGTTAACAACTGGGCAAACCAAAACTGTATTGTGAAGGCAGTACGACACAAAATGTTATTTTTAATTTGCCTGGATAGTGTTCAATTTGAGAGTAAAACCTTTCTGACATGAAGATCCATGGAAGTTGCCAGCCCTATAACTTCTATTAAGACAAGCACACCATTACTAGCTGTTTTTTGAGACATGATATAATGGTTTGCAACCAGTCTGTTTGGAGTGATACTAAGGCTGAGGTTCTGACTGATTTCCTGAGTGACATGACACTACATTTACTGAAAAAATTTCATTTTATACCCAATTTCAAATATCAGTTCCTTAAATAATAAAAAATATTATTGCTAGTATAATTAGGCTTAAAACTTGAAACTCTTCCTGATTGAGTAAAATGCTAATGTGTTGAGGGTACATACTGAAAGGTATTTGCTATGTAAATATAACCTATGATATAACTGTCAATATGAATTTTTATGTAAGTGGTGGAGTATGACATCGGGAGGTACAAGGCATTCCCGCAATAACAGTTTTTAAAATCAGAAAACATTTTACTAACAAATCCTTAATTCATATGATCTTGGACATATTAATTTGTTGACTGGCAACGCTTAGCCCTCTCTGCACTAATCAGAAAGGAAAAAAAACAAAAACCTCAAAAAAATCTTTAAATATAACTGAAAAGAAACTAAAAGTTAAAACTACGGCTACATAGAAGTAAGTCCTAGTTAAAATATAAAAAACTCTAACTGTTCAATTAATTCAGAATAAACACTATCAATCTAAACATATATAAACAAATTGTTCTGTGTAATAGCATAAATAACAAATAATAGTTCAAGGCCTCCTTTCCACCCAGCTTTTCTCAGAACACACCTTCTCTTGCACTCTGTTTAGGTGCAAGTCCATGAGTTTCAGCATTCAGGCAACAGCAACATGGACTTGTGTGTGCAAGTAGCAGGGTTACGTGCGGCCTTAGGTCTGTCTTTAGAGAGGGATGGAACCTTCTCCATATTTCACAGTCAAGATCAGTACTTAATGACATCACCTTCTGTAATAAATGCTGTAATTGAGTTAACTTTGTGTTAACTTTCTGTGTATTGAAAATCGACACGAAATAGAGAGATTTTTTTGAATTTGATATGTGCTTGTGTTGTACACAAGACTTCTGAAATTCAGGTTTGCAGCAGTGGAAAAGTTGAGCATCTGTGCTGATGAAAAGTGAATTTCCATGTTGCAATACTCGCCCCTCTGAGTAGGGACTGATAAAAGTTTGAATATTAATGGTAGGATGAGAACTTAAACTTTTCCAGAGAAAAACTTAAGTATTTTAATTCTTAATCATCTTTAATTAGTACGCTGAAAAAAATAATTTATGCACTACGTGTCTAACTAAATACTGAGAAAACTAATAATTATTCAAGCTATCACTATATTTTGCTGTATTTCTCATATGTCTTATATAGTTAGTGACTTAGAAACCTGCTTTGATTTCTTTTTGAAGGCTTTGAAGTTTTGTTAGTTGCTTAAGGTAACTGTAAATGTTTAAAACTGCGTGCTAGCAAATAAGTAAGTGGGAGTAGAAGTTTGGTGGTGGTTTTTTCTTTTATTATGAGCATCTTGAACTGAAGGTCCATACAAACTCTTTATCTACTTTCAAAATTACAGGTGCTCCATGTTTTGCTTCTAGATTGACTAACTAGTGTAAAATATCCTACAGAACTTGTGAGGAGAAAATGGAAGTGGAGATTACAGTCAAAAGTGCTATAAAAACCCAAAGATTTCTGTGCGTACATAGAGAAGTAGAATTCTCTAAAGGAGCAATAAACACATGTCTTGAGTTAATTAATGAGCTTTCAAATGAGTAAATTATTCTTCCTACGTGTGAAGACTGGTATAAATAGAAATAAAATGGAAAATACGGAATCTGGGGTGGGAGGAGAGGAGAAGGTGTATTTGGTTTTTTCTCAACAGATGAATATAGCAAAGAACTTTCAAAAATGGGATCTTAGGCAGCAGTGTTTATCAATAATTTAGAGGCAAGGATAGATATTTTCTATATTTGCAGTGCATTTTAGGAAGAAGTCTTGAAACAGATTTCAATTACAGAAGCAGGCACTTGAGACACTCAACCTTAACACAGATCTGTAGTGACACCAGGAGGAGAAAGTAAATCTTTATCTTCTAAAATCACTTTTTTCCAAGCTGGCATCTTGGTCACTAGAAGACTTCATAAGGACTTCATGATTAATTCATAGAAGCAGCAACAGGAGCAAGCTGGTGCCTCTCATGTCTGTTCCTACACGTTTGCAAATCTGTTTTGTTAACCTTAACTAGTTTCTCATATTCATGTCCTGCTTAATTTTGGCCAGATTTTCATATCGTTTTAATAGCTTACGTTTAAATTATTGGTAAGTGTAATTACTCCTTAAGTCTAGAAATACCTGTATATTGTGTGCAACGTGGATCTACTCTTTGATACGTATCTTATCTATACTAGATACCCACTTGTGCAATTTTTGGAGGAAAACTGAGTGTATTTTATGTGTTGAGCATGATTTTGTTTTACTTTCAGCAGGAGAAATAGATTACCATTGGATTTAAAGTATTGTAATTAGCTATGACCACAAATAGGAAAACCTTGCGGAAGAATAGTTGGTTTGTTTTATACAGCAGGTTTTGACAAGTCTAATAGACTTGAACATTACTTCTTGTTGTGGTTAATTCTTCCAAGTGTGAATATCTCCACTGTTAAGAAGTCAAATATATGAAGTCTCTATGTTGTTTTTTAAGTGGCTCAGGGATTTTGAGGATTTTGTAGGGTATGATGGTGCTCAGATGATGTTAGTGTGTAATTTCGCAAGAAACAGGAGTAGCCTAATGGTATTCCTCTGGCTTTTTTTATCTGACTGCCAGTGTTATTTACGGAGCACCAAAAACGTCATCCTCTTACAGACTGTGAGCTTTCATATTAGAAGTTTCATACTCTTTCCCTTTCAGTTTTCCTCATTAAATTGGTTGTTGAGGGAAGAGCAGAGAAGAACGCTCTTCTGTCTCATTTGTTTGAGTAGGTAGAAGATTTGATTCCTCAAAGTATTTTCTGGACTTGCATTCTCTGGAGGAAGTAAGATTGTTTTGGTTTAGGTTGTTGCTAGCAAAGGATCTCATAATACTTGAGTTAGAGAAGATTAAAGCCTAGCAATAGGAGCTCACAGTGAAGAAGATGGAGAGTTAGAGAAGGGGAGATATTGGGTAGTTGCCCCTCTGTCCTGCAGTTGTGAGGGACCAGAAACACTTTGTTGTGTTTTACCTCCTCCCTCATCATCCCGTGGTCTTTGCCCTGATCTTCTCCAGGATCCTTTGGCACTTTATTGCTACTGATAACTTCTACAAGGAGGAACAAGGCAGAAAGAGCTTTGGGGGAGAAATGAGGGCGTTGAGTTCAGTAGAATAACGTATCGATTAATACATGTGAACTAATCTGTGGATAAAACATCAAACAGGCAAATATTGGGTCTTGTGCACAATCTAAAAATCTAATTCACTAAATGTATTCTTTTTTTAGTGGTAGTTGTTTCAGGGCATGATATCTAATGATCTGCACTATGCTTGCCTATTATTTTAAAAATAGTTTTCGCACGGTAGATTGTGTTTATATAAAGCTCTGCTTCTGGGTGCCCCAATTTCAGTATGAAATTTCTGTAAATGTTAAGACTGTTAAGTTTAAACACTGCTTAGCTCCTAAGGTGATCTATGTAGGACGGTTTTACAAAAGAAGTGGCAGATTTTGTAGGATAGCTGTAACTGGCAAACATGATACAACTCAGATATTGCTGTTTTCCTCCATGCACTTTATGAGGTGATGCAAAGGTATTTCCAGGTTCTGTGAAGGAGGTCTGAAGGATTTGTAACAGTAATAGCTTTTATTTGAGCAGAGTGATCAGTGAACAACCAGATATTTATATTTTTTTTGGCAATGAACTCCTGTGATAATCTAACCTAAAATAATTGAATAATTGCCTCTACTTCTCATAATCATTAAGTATCTTTTTTATTAGCGAATAATCATTGGCAGTTTTTCTCTTCCAGCACTGTCTAGTGCTGTATTTAATGTCTCAGAAGCAACTTCGAGTATGAAACTCTCGGTTTGCAATCTCAGGGTATGTGTATTTAACAAAAAAAAAACAGCATATACCTATTACTATTTTGACCCTAACAGAATACACTTCTTTTAGAATTGTATGAAAAGTCTAGTAATAAGATAAATAGCTAAATGCACATTTTCAGAACTGCAGTATCCTTTGTGTACTAAGAAATTGTTTTACTTTCTCCTCATTTCAAACAGTGTAATTAGGAGCTCTCTTTCTCTTTAGAGAACAGCCTTTCTCTACAGCTGAGCTGAACATTTCTTTTGAGCTTTAAACTTGCAGCTGTGACTTATCAGATTCCAAGCCAGCCTCACCTTCTGCTTTCCCACACTCACTAATGGCTTTCTTAAAAATAAGTATGTAGTGCAAGTAGAATTTAAACCACTCTGCGTGCCCCGATCTCCAAACTAGTCAAGTGCTGGGAGATGGGTCAGCTTGACCATCTGCATCAGATGAGAAAGCAGAGTGAACAAAGGTAAATGTCACATGCGTTTTGATGAAATGTCAGCCCCAAACAGCCTTTCTCTGTCCCTGAGAAGCGTCAGGTAAACATAGAACAAGAAAGGCAACAGAGTGGAATGATGAAAAACCTGCTCGCGAGAGCCCTCTGGGCAGATGAGCAATTGTCCAACATCACCCTCTGAGACCTCCCGGAGAGGAGAGACCGGAGTCACTACACTGATTTTTTTGGCCATCCTTGCCAGTCTCTGCAGATGAGTCAACAAAACTTAATGGTTTATGTTAACAAAGGTTGCTGACAAATCGTCAATAATCAGCATGGAAACTTGACCTCTGGATTTTGCCAGGAGGAGATCATAGACCAATTAAGCCCATGTAGTCTTCGTACCTTACCTAGGCTGAAAGCCAGATTGAAAGGGGTCGTGGGAGTCAAAGATGCCAGATGGTGTAACAGCTGTTTAGCATACACTTCTCAGTCACCTTCCTCGCTCCAGGCAGTTTAGACAGGGGATGACAATTGATGAAATTAGCAATACTAAGCTGACATCTCAGATGCAGGTGTATAGCGGATTATTAGTAGAATGCTGCCATTTAGCTCTTCGTGTACTGATGAGAAAAGTAGACTCGATAACACTTCTAATTGTTTGGTATTTGTACCTGAAGAATAGTTTCATCCTGCCTCATTTTACCATGCCTATCAGGATATGGTTAAAGTGTCCAGAATTCTTGGGATTGATACATATATTTCTTGGCAGTAGAAACGCCTGCCTTTTTTTTCTTTTCTCTCCACTCTTGACACTTTAATCTTGAATCAGAAATCTACAGTTTCCTTTAAGACCTGGATAATTTTATTAATCTGATGGATATCTGATGGATGCTGCTTTAGCTTTTACAGTTCAACTGGATAAAACAAATCCGTCTCCGTTTTTTGCCAAGGTGGAAAAGAAGCTGGTAGATCATATCAATGATGTATATGTTACTGTTTTGCCAAATTAATCAATTCATTAAATTATGGGTAAAATTGAGTCTGAGAAAATTTTTTTATGTTTATCCATCGGCAATTTTCAAACACAGAGATGCTTACATTTGAAGAGTCTAATTTTTTCTTCTGTTACTGTGAAAAGTGAGCTTCTTACAAATAGATTCTGATGTAAAAGTATTTCTTCTGATGGCCACTGTGATAAATAATGAAAACTTAGGTGAGATTGAGATCTGTAGGTTCAATTCAGCCTCCTGCAATCTAAGGTGTTCTGGTCTGGAAATGTCTGTCAATAGTTGGTAAATAAAGCTATATTGCTGCACGTACTCCAGAAATTTACAGCTCTAGCTGATAGATGCTTAAGGTCATGTAAGAAATAGGCACTTAAACTGTAATTTCTACAGTTTAAACCTCTTTAAATCTGCTGAAAGAGCAAATCCATTAGGTCTTGTGATCCTCAAGCCAAAACCAACACTGACAAACAGTGTTGAGTTTGATCTGAACTGTAGCAAGGGAAGAGGTTTTCCCAGCTCTTATAAACAGCCTATTGATTAGAAAACTTGACCAAGAAGTGGAAAGCAGGGCTGTGGAATTTCCCTAATGGGAAATCCCTTAGCTGCCAAGGTGTCCTCACTGCACAGCCCCTGGGGCTACAGACTGGACCATCCTCCCTGCTGCTTCTTGTAATGAGCCACCACGTACAAAGAAATATAAATTGGGGTTTGAGGAGTAAGAATAAACTAGAGGAAGCCCGGTTCTCTAAGTGACAGCTTGTAGAAGGCAGTCACACCTTCAGGGAATACTTGTGAATTTTATGCTTTAAAGAAATATCTAAAATGCACAAGTAGCATTAGCAGCGTGGACCTGAAGGCAGAAAATGGCTCTGACTCAATCTGAACCCAGACTGATGGCCTTCTAAGGTGTTTTACTAAATAATAAAGGCCTATAAAGTTCTTTGGATTAAGTTTGATTTCCTAACAGTTACTTTACTTTAGTGACAGAATATGTTTTGGAAAACGTCAAATGTAAAGTTTTCCAGTTAACAGCACATACAGAAATGGAGACAGTCAGATGGTCTGGGTGTGCTTCCCTGTCCTTCTGAGGCTGGATGGAGGTGATACTTACAGTTTTCAGTAAAGAAAGCTCTACCCACTCAACCACATTTTTTAACAGGTATTCTGCTTGTTTCTAGGCATGAATTTGCAGAGCTCATCATCATAAAAAACCTGAAGAAATTCCCAGATGGGAAGAGGAAGGAGAAGAAGCCTGAAAGACATCTACTTTCTTGTCTGGATTGGTATAGAAAAGCAGGAAAAGTAGCAACTCACTAGTAAGTGGATTCCATCCCCCCCTTTAAACCTCCTTCTAGACTTTACATTGTGCTGTAACAATTTGAAGAACTACAGGTATGCTCTTCCTTTTCTGTGGTTATCAGTGGCATCCTTCCAATAATAAAAGTGAAAAGAGTGATTCACCCTGATGATGCAGAAAACTTTAATGTGCTCCTTTTCCTTTACATTCCTGTGGAGCTAATAGGTATCAGAAAGGGGCAAGAGATGAGAGCTTTTGCACATGTACATTTGTTTTCAGCAATGCCTGCGTTCAAAAGAAAAATCTCTGTAGGAATCTATCTTTTTTTTTTTTTTTTCTGATGATCTTTTGTGGCATCAATTGAGAAAGGAAGTAATCACTTGGGAATAGCTTCTTTATACGAGTTCAAAAGACTCCCAAAAGAGAAGAAAGTCATGCTTCTCTATACAATACAGTAAATGCCAGAAAAGGTGGGTCATTCTCACTGCAAGCCATAGGACACATGAGGCCAAAATTTAACCCTTGTGTAAATTCCACTTGAAGTGACTGGAATTATCAGAGGCTGAAACTAGACAATCATCAATGGACAAAACATAAAATACTGGGAGAGCTCTTTTGAATGTGTGGCAGTGCATGTCAGTATGCACAAAGGCTGTCTGATGCTGTTGACTTGCCAAGCATTACTTCCAAACTTTTTTTCCCAAGCAAGTGCTGATTAGCTGTTTAGGTTCTTGTTTTCTTTCTGTTCTATAAAAGCAAAATCTTACTCTGCTGGGAAGAAGAGATAATCTTAGAAACCAGGTTTTATTGGATGCATCCACTCCGTAAGGAAGCTTTATTTCTCCCTAGCTTGCTCACTTCTGGCTTTATATAAGGCCTACATAAAGACTACTCCAAAATAAAGAGAAGAATTGGATAAAAAGTCAATGATCTGCATACACAGATTAGAATAGAAATCCAGGTAAGGGAGGACAGCACAGGTATGTGTCTATGGGACACTGTTTCCCCAGTATTACATAAAAATTGAGGCACTGTGGCTTTTATTATAGATTGTGTTGTTATGATAGGTTTTTCAGAGCATGTAGTAGTTGCTTAGTTCACATTTTGATTGGAAGCACTAGGATTTTTCTCACTGATTTCGAAGTAAACTGGGGCTACATAACACAAAGTGCAAGGCAGTACACCAATAAAATATTGAAGAAAAGGTTTTAAATGCTTTCTGTATTTAAAAATATGCATACATATTTCTGACTATGCTCAGTCAAATAATGCTTTGATTAAAATGATTCAAACCACAAGTAAAATTGCTCGGTGATTACTTTCAGCATCTTCTCACTAGACACTTACGTGATCTCAGAAAATGCTGCGCTTCCCGAAGTCTTACGCCACGAGGTCTCTGCCACCTCCCTCTGCGTCGGTAGAAAAAAAGATCAGAATGTATTCAGCAGTAAGACTCAGGAGTTTGCCTTCAGACCTGTCAGATACCAGAGTGTTTGTATGTCTGTAGCTTCTGATAGCACCTTTCCCCTGTGCTTCACCTCTGGCACCCAAATGGACTCATAAGTGCTACCAGCCTCACACAGGTCAAAGGATCCTAGGAAAGGATTATTTGTATTGCGTCTTTCTCTCTGCTTTTTCCAGAGAAAAAGTACGTTTTCTACTTCTTTTCATTGGTCTTTTAGGAGTTTTGGCTTTTTCCTGCAAAAAGAGAGCACTCTATTTAGAATGCCTTTCATAAGCAGAACAGTGTCTGGTTTATAAAACAAGTAGATTCAAACTGCCGGAACTTCTTGCTAAGTGTATTTTCTTAGCTGACAGTTTTGTGGCACTCAGCTGCACTGTACAAGCTTTTGAAGAATTTTGCCCGTATTCACATACATAGTTCTGAGTCTCAAGTAATTAATTTTAAATTACTCTATCACTTTAAATGTCTGGTTTGTTAAGTGTACCTGCCGTCGTTGCTTTATTGTGCTACATTAGTAGTCAGAAATCTGATGCAACTGAATGAGCATTAGTTGTAGTGGATCACAATCTTTTTTTTTTATTAGTTTTTTTAGAAGGCTCTTCAAATTTCTACTTGATTCTATTTAAATAATATTTACACTGGTTACCACTTGTTTGTGGTTTATTCTTTTGAAGAAATGAATGTGTTCAGGGGAAAAAATGCTAAGCAAGGCAAGTTTGCTCAAGCAAAAGATTTTTAAGTATTGAATTTAAATAATAGCTATAAAGTTCTGTTGCCTATTTTTATTTGTTTTGCTCTCTTGTAATACTTGCTCCGATGGCTTCGTTACTTTCTTAGTGTAACAATATCATGTGTATTGTACTCTCATTGCGTACTAATTATCAGATTGCAATAAATCTGGCAAGGTAGTTTGATAAAAGCTTCAGCAATTATTTTGATTTTTCCCTGTTGTTGCTCTGCAGTTTTTGTCAGCTACAGGAATGTTAACATACTCCCCAAGGTTTCCGGAAAACCATTAGTCCTAGTCTTCTGTACGTGTAGTCGAGCAAAGTATCTCCAACAGTAATTTTGAGTGTTTGCAATTTTCAACCCAGCTGGTTGCAGAGCATCCACAGTGAGAGGAATGAAGCCAGTACTACAGTTTGCAATAAGAACATTCCAAGCTCCTTGAGGATTAAATGTAGTCTCCCTTAATCCCTGGCTTTTCCTCTAAATTATGCAATACTGTTTCTATCAGGCAAATGCACTATAAATTCATCTCAAAAAGCAATATAATGAGAGTTGGGTTTATTTGGTTGTTTTGGCAGCTCAAACTTTACACACTGTCCTCATTCTTGAAATGAGAGCATCGTTATGTTTCCTGTATGATTTTGTAAAGTTACTTTCTGATTTTGGACAAGCTTCTTATAATTGGCATCTTACCACTTGTGGTTATCTGTAATACAAACTAGTGTCAACTGTGCCCTGGTGATCAGACAGTCAACTGGCAGATTGCTAATCCTTTCTCATTTGTACTGCATTTCTTCCTACCTCAGTCACTATAAAGTTTATTTCCCTGCCTCAGTAACTATCATTTAAAGAACTAAATTATTTCGCCGTGTCACAATGCTCATTGGACTAATTGTACGGAGTTTTCTTCCCCTTTTTTCATATGTGGCAACATGAAAGGCAATTAAGTCATTTACTTTAAGACCGTAAACTGCATTTGTTGCTTGTTACTAAATACAGGAACGGAAAGTTTCTATTGCACGGATGCGTAAAATTCATTCAGCTTGTTACTCTGTGCACACACGTACCACCTAGGCCAGTTAGTACGTGCTCAGAGACTTTGGTTTTTATAGTAAGTTGCTCGTGTGATCACAGTTAGTCACGGGAGCTCATTCTGTGCTTCTCTGGGACTGAGGTTGTTTACACTGAGCAGTGGGAAGGCGCTAATCCTCCCTCAGAGCTCTCCATCTGCGGAAGCAGATGACTGTTCATTTCAGAAATTTGTCCTGATACAGGGCAGAGAGCCACAGCTGCTTAATCACCCAAATGGCCCATTTTTAGAAATGGATGCTTTCTTTTATAACTCTCATGCACGCCTGCAAATAACAGACACAAACTCCACTGTAGTTCAGTGATTGATTTCATTATTTTAATGGGCGATAATCCACATTATGGAATAACACGGATCTTTTTGGGTAAAGCTTTTACAAACCACTTTATTAGAATATGCTACTTACAATAGGAAGAGAAAACAACCGAACAGCTACTACTTAACATATATATGTGTATTTCTTCTGAATACCTGAACTGACAGACACCTAGCAACTGCTTATTGTAAAACATATGCAAAGAAGGAATTATATATGTAACAGAAATTGTCCCTGACCCAAACAAGAGAAACACTGTAGGTAGGATCCTTTGTTTGAGAGCCTGCTGCCAGAAGCCCTGTCCCAGTACCCTATGTGCTTTCAGTACTTTCTGCTCAAAAGCGGCTCTTTTTACTTGCAGCAACAATGGAACAATTTTGTGCATATAGAATTAGGTTATGCAGTTTTCTTGTTAAGGCAGTGCAGTTTTTAGCAGCAGATAGCCACTGGGAGAACAGACTAGATTTCTGAAAGAATTCTGGAAGATTTTCCATGTATTGGACAAATATTACAGTTCTGTGCAGTTTTCATATTTTAGAAATTAACAATATTATTTCTCAATTGAGAAGATAAACCTCCACCCTAAGCAATAATAGAGCTTCTTAACTATAGCAGTGAGAGAGGTGACATGGAAAACAGTTTTCCGTACTGCGAAACTTCTCAACTTTTCATGTTCTCCCCTCATCTTAAGGACTGAGAAAAAAGATCTTAACAAGTGTGTGTGTGTGTGTGTGTCTGAGTGTGCATAAAAGTTGACTTTCATAGGCAAAGAACAGGAATATAGAAGAGAAATAAGATGAGATAGGAGTTTAAAAAAACCAAACCCTCAGACATATCAATGTGCGATAGTCAAGTACCTGTGTTGACATCCCAAGTCAAACTGTTAAATTATTTACAACATTTGCTGCCTTTTTGGGTGGATGTCCTGTCAAAGCTGCCTGACTTTGACCAGAATGTTTTGTTTGTGAAAACCTGGCGTTTTCCCAACAGCCACAGTCTCGTTAAAGCTTTTCCATTAGAAAAAGAAATGGTTCAGTAAAGAACTTCTAAGTGTAAACTGCACAGTATCTCTCCTGTAGCAGTGATGAGGAATGAAGAGCAGTTACACAGGGCCCCTGGAATGTAGCACACCCGCCAGTGCTCTGAGTGTATTATATGTGGCATACAATAATGCAGAGATACCATAGCGTGTTGCATATTTTATACCTTTCCCGGTATAAAATATTCATTTGGTTATTCATTCACCTTTAATGAGCTAAATTAGAATCACATTGGAAACATTGTTTAAAGCATTATCAGTGTTTACTTGTCTTAAACACTCATTAAATGGTCCGTATATCAAGCTGTAGTCCACATTTTTCTTCCGTTTCCGCTCCTTCCCACAGCCCTTTTGCTGAGTTATTTGTGTCTTATATTTTGATATTTGTATCTTTTATTTTTGCTTAATTATATGAAAACCTCTAAGACCCAGGAAGAGCTATATGAAAGTGTAGGTGAGACTGTGGAAAACACGCCAGAACAAGTGGTCCTTTCTATTCCTCCTACTTCAGTCTGGAGCAGATGCACAAAACTCCCTCTTTATCTACTACTTCTTGCGGTCACAGCGTGAGACTGTCCGACACGGCCACTCCAAACCACAAGGAGGCCTGGCTTCCTCCGTTAGGTGCAACCATAATTTACACTCGTGGTGATACAGAATAAAAGCACTCATTTTCCACCCAGTATACTCAAACGTATGTGGAAAGTACAGGATGAAATTGTCAGAACAAAGTGAAGTGAGAAAAACGATAATGGGGAATGGAAAAGTAATCAAAAGGCATGAGGAGATGCTAGGTAATTGGCGAGGTAAATGGCTTTAGAATGCAAAAGGGCATGAAAAAGAAACAGAAAAGAGTAATCAAGACGATGAAGGACGCGTATGTTAAGACATAAGACATCAAGTACAAGTGTTTAAACATTACCTGTGCATTCTGTCAGATATATCTGAAGGGGAATGTTTTATGCAGTCATATTTTCAGCTTTATGACTTAGTAATTACATAGCCTGACTGCCTCAGAAAAGTGAATTAAAATCCAGTATTTAAACTACTATGAGCCGCTATCTCATCTGCCAGGTGTTAGGCATTTCATAGTAGCTTGAGGACTCTATTTATATGTATTATATGGCTTTAAATATTGTACAGATGTGAAGAGAATCGCATCGTTTTAAATGTGCACATTCAATGAGGCATCTGCGTTTTTCACAAACATCGTAATTGCGTAAAAGAGAGAATTGTGAATGAGGCCTTGGATCTGTGATTTTAACATAAATATGTGGTAAATATTGTTAGCTCTCTATTAAAAGGGACACGGGCTAAATACAAAGAGTGTTGAGAAGAGGTGTAATTTCCAAGTGTTTTGCGTTAAATGTCTAATCAGGACGGAAGATTCCATCTAAATCTAAGCAGTATAAAACTGAATGGCTTTCGGTTTATCTTTCTACTCCATTTTTTTTCAAAGAAAAAAAAAAAAAAAAAAATCACCTCTCGCCCTCAAATTCCTAACCCTTGTTCCCCAAGAAATGGCTTTCAATGTCGTATTTTTATTACAAGGATTGAGTTGAATTAATTTTAGCTCAGATATTTTTTCTGGGTACAGTTCTACAATGTAATGTGTTTGGTGAAGATAATCAGGTGCCTTTATAAGCCATTAAAAATAATGTAAATGCAGATGCTTGTATCTTTCAGGAGAGATTTCACATTATGTTTTTAGATTTAAAAAATCCCATTGACAAAGGCACGTTTTCTCATGATGCAATGATATGTAGTGGTACGTTTATACTGGCAAAACCATCTTCATTGAAATCAGGCTTTTCAAGTACAGTTTGTTATAAGTTATGTTGATGGAAATACATAATTTTAAGAGTTTAAAAACATTAATAAATGATGTACCTCAGTTTTTCCATAATTTACATTCAGGGCTGAATGTCGTCAGAGCATGTTTTTCAAAACCTGGTTTCAAGCTACAAATTTGATAACTAAATAACCACGCACTTTTTTCTGAAATGCAAGTAGCAGAAAGTGAGACGTTCTTCATGACTTATGTCACTGTATCTCCAAAGGTAGAGCTAGGGATCAAGTTCCTGAGGAATTGGTACCTAAAACCTTTACCACTACTAGTTCAAGATTCTTATATTCATACATCTATTTGGTTATTTTGAACAGAGAATAAAATTCCAAAACACCTACGGTGTTTTTATTGTAAGTTAATTTATTTTTTTTTTTTTAACAAATTCAGCATATCCTTCTGAGGAGAGAGTTATTATTACTACTGTAAAATCATTTAGAATGCATTTGCATGGTTTAATTGACCTTGAATAATGCAAACTCTTCCACCCCAGCTGATGGGAGATGGAAGGAAAAGGCAGTGAGACTTGCATAATCTACCTATTAAATTCAGACTGCCAAAATGAAAGGAAAACTGACTTAGCATTTGTCTCTAAATCACTTTCCTCTTTCTCCAACGATACAGAGATACAAAAAGAATCTTAAAAGAATTTGGTTAGCCCTCAGGAAGCAACAGTTGCGCCTAATTTCAAGACATTATTAAATTGGCTGACATTTTCTGTGGCTTGTGGAGTTCTCCTTTATAAAGGTTACAGTTTCAGCAATGATAGTCAGGTTATTCTAAATTTATAGTAAATTTTAAATCTTTTTTTTTTTCCTTCTGTTAGAGATTGCTACTCACCGTGCTGTTTTTCAGTGCATCGTACAGGCATGCTGAATTTTTGTGAAATACCTAAGCAGCTTTACTTTTTCATCCACAATGTGTAAACCAGTCCTCTCCACAACTCTGCACAAGATAGATGTAGTTGGACAGAAATAATCCAAGTGTAAGAATTACTAGAATGCTCATTACTAATCTTTCTGTCGCACAACTACAGTATCTGTGCAGTGAATTGGGTTTTATTCTTTCTTTTGTGCTACAAGCCTCCCTCTTCAGTTTCCTGCTTGATGAAATGTGAATATGTGTTTTTAGACTTCTCCTATCAATCATCCCCTGATAACTTCTGGTTTTGTTTCCTCAAATTAGCAGTATTTTTTTCACTGCTGTCTTCTGTGGCCTTGTAGGTGAATAGTATAATTTATTGTATTTCCCTTGATACAAAGCCAGCTCCATTTTTATAGCAGCAAAGCCACTGGAGAGTCTGTGCAAAAAGTATGACTCCATTGCATGAGAAGTGTGAGAAAGTCTTAAGTAGCTGACTGGACTTGTCTGCAAAGTAATAAAGCTTCTTCAAATACTGGAATTTCTTTGCAAAGGAGATTCCTTTTGCAATTCTCTAGCCTCTGAGTTGCTTCAGAATGTCCTTGGTGGTTCCTGTTCTCTGTACCAGAGCCTGTCTGGGACTGTGGAACAGCAGAAATCTTGTAGCTTTCCCATTTCAGGAAAAAAAACAAATGAAAAAACCACCACAAAATCCTGGTACATATATTCATTTTTCTCTAGTACATCTATTTATTTTTAATTTTATTTTATTGTATTTCTGATTATTGTGAGTCTTCCGTCATCCTTTTGCTGACATTTCCGTAAATGTTAAAGAGCAGCCAGTGCAAGTGTGACTTTAATTGAGCTATTGAGTCAGGGTATTTCATTCTGAGTATTACTGAACTTGCATTATCTCACATCTTGTTGATCAACTGCATTTAAATGTAAATATTGATCCCACATAGCCTATATTATTTTTAATCAAGATAATCTTCTCTTCAAATCTGACAATTTATTTCTGAGTTAGTGTTAGTGAGTATATAATATTTAGTCCACATTATTTTAGCATACTGCTTGGACCAAGGAAAAGTATACTTTGAACTATCCATGTATTTTTTTTTCTTTCCATAGGTATGTAAGGACTTTTGGCAATGTTTTCAGATTTTTACGTAGACTCATGATATTGGCTTAAAGTATATCTATGAAGTACAAGTAAGCATTGTACAGCACTAGGTGTTGAAATGATTGCAAATTCAAGTACCGTGACAACTTCTTTATTGCATAAAAGGAAAGCATTTTTAATACATTTAAATAAATGGTTTGGATCAGGAATGGTGACCTTTTCAGTTCAATATATGCAAAGCAATATATTTGACTTCTTAAACTGTCAGGTTTTGTTTGAAAATTGATCTAGGCCTAAGAAGTATTTGAACTCCCAAAGAGATGAACCAACTCCTTTTGAATAGAATGGCTTTTTCAGTGTTTATTTAAAATTATTTGGAATTTTGCTTATTTCTTGCTGTATTAAAATAATATAATTCTAAAACTTTTAAATTTTAAATATTTCTTCTGTCTTCTTTACTGTAATGCTTCATTCTATATATTATGATTCTGTGATTCTGTGATTCTATGATTCTGTGTATTCTGTGCCACAAGATAAATCAGTTGCCTGACTTGGGTGACTGAATCAAGAGTCCATTCTTGCTATATTAAATGAACATTTAAAAAAAATCTACAAATATGTATTATAGGAAAAGGAATCAGGATCCACAAGGGCAGCTCTTTGCTTCAGTTCTTTTAAAAACAAGTAGAACACTGAGCTGGTTAGACTGGGTCTGTACATTTGTTTTGTTCCCCGCTGTTCAAGTTGGTAACAGCTGATATGAAAGCTCTGGCAGCCCTGAAGCGTATCACTCCATTTAGGGCCGGTCTAGCAAAATGAGTCTTTTCAAACGTGAGTTTAAGGTTAATCTATTTCAAGTACACTCACTCGTGGGTTAGTGCAACCTCTGCATCTCCTACAGAGGAGTAAAACATAATCTGACGTAGATTATTCCCAGTTGGAACTCAACTGGGTGCTGCTTGTGCAGTTGAAGCATCTCTTGACTCTTTACTCTGTTTGGTGTGTACTTGTAAATCATTTGAGAAATACTGAGAATATCTTTGCTGCGTAGCTTGCCTTTTGAAATTTTGGTCAGGGAGTGCTCTTAACATCAGACTAGCTCAGTGAGATCCATGTTGTGGGCTGATGGAAACCATTCAAGGTGGCCATTAACCATCTTGGTTTCTTTTAAAGTACCTGGTAGAATGAAAGTCTGTCAGGAAGCCTGCATGTACTCTGCAACACACTTCTGTGAGACAGAACAATTTGTGACCTCTTGTTCAGTTGGAGTAAACAGAGCGATCAAAACCAACGTATCATAAAAAGTAAACAAAGTTAATGAAATAATTGTCATGCTGACACGTATCACATAGAACACAAACTCAGCTGACAAACCACGTCAGCAATTGGTAGTGTACGATTAAGAATTGAATGTCACTGAACTGCAATAGCATAGATACGATTTCAGTTTGAGGCAAATGTACGGTCACTTCTGTTTTGAAACTTTGACAGGTTCTTTCCTAAGCTTGCTCTATGTATCACAGTAAATGTGGAAGAACATTTACTGAGGGAGAGTCTCTAAGCAGGATTTAGTCATCTTAGAACTACTTTGACCTTATGATGGATGAGTTGCTCCTTGCCTCATGGTCAAGGTATCGTAGGACCTTACCCAACTTTCTGAATGATAGTAGCATTAGGTTAGGAAATATTTATTTTATTTTTTTTTTGAAGAACAAGATTTGAACATTTGAAGAGCAAACATTTGCTTCTCTTAGGCTTTCAAGTGTACCATTTTGCATGCCTGGTCCATTATTGTGTCTGAGTCCTTAGTGCTGCCCATTAAGCTGTAGCACCAAGGTCAGATGTATGAGATATAGGCCTTCTCTGGAATATTGACAACCTTGCTGGATTTAAGTTGCCTTTACATTTTGCAAGTGACATCCCACCAAAGTGTAGACATTGCTTTTGTTTAAACTACCCTGGTAGATTATTATCCTTATCATCATTTTTACAGCAAATGGAGGAGCTTAAACACTTTCATGATATAGTCCATCTCATCCTGAGGTCGATGTCTGAAACAGGCCACATACATCACACAAAAGTGCCTGTTTATCCTCAACAGTTTTAGAGAGCTCAGAGTGATTAGCTCAGAAACGGATGTCTCGAGTGCAACAGTCTAAACCCAGGTGAGATAAATCTTAGTATCCATGGGCAGCTATACTCCCTCTTAATGGCTTTAAATAACCAGACTCTCTTAGCAAATGTATAATCACTTCCAAAATATTTATCACCCTACTAAGAGCTTTGACTAGAGAGAGATATATTTTTTTCTACTTTGAATGTTTAGCTTCTAGTTTTACAATGCTAACTGCACTGGGGTGACATCTGTAAGTATCATGTTGTTCTATGTAAGATTCAAGTTTTCCAGTAAACCGATTCTCAAAATACAATCTCTCTGCTTTTAAAGTAAGCATCTCTTAATAATACCTTGTCCTATCAGCAATAATTCTGTGAGGATGTATAAAAATCATACTTGTTTTCTTCTGTGCAGGAGCTGTTCTTTCATATATAGTAGTAGTGCTTTAGGGATACGGTTTAATCGAGGACTTGTCAGTGTTAGGTTAATGATTGAACTCAGTGATCTTAAAGATCTTTTCCAATCCAGACAATTCTGTGTGATTCCGTGGTATATATGGAATTCTGAATTAAATTCCCCCTTTAAATCGAGGGCTTGTGGCAGCTTACTATGAGAAAGTCAAGTTCTTGCTAGCTCACTGTGAAAAAAATAAAAATAATTTATGAGTTTTTCCTGCTGCAAAATATTTCTAGTGTCAGTGATGAAAAGATTGTTCTCAAGGAACTGCAGAACAATTAAAAAAAATGCTGCAAGACAAATTAAGCCTTATTTTATTGGCCTTTTGCACCTCAGAAGGACCTCTCAGATTACCATGGGTTGAATTCTTGTCATACTGTGATAAATTCATGCGGTCTCATTTTCACAAGCACTGAACAGACACTGCTTACACTGAAATCCAGGAGAGCTGTGTCTGCAAAGGCAGGCCAAAAAATTATAGTACAATCTTAATATACCTAGATGAAGTTGCAGGGTTTGAATTTTTTTCATATAAATCTGTAGACTAAACCCCCTCAGGTTAATGGGAGTGCTTGAGGGTGTTGTGATATCCATCCCTAAGCACGATTTTACACATCCTCATGCTCACACACACAAGAGGCATAGTCTTTGAAGAGCAGAAGCCATCTGAGCACTCACGGTGATCATACGCACACTCATGTTGTGATGGTAGGAAGGACCTCCACATCTCAAGGAACATAACTAGCCTTTCTGTTGGGTTCGCACAGAAGAGTGTATCAACAACAGGAAAAAATTATAAATGTACACAATGTACAGGTATGTTTATATATGTATAAATGCATTACAGATATACAGTAAATACTTGGCAGTGAGTAATTTCAACCTAGCTGTGTAGTAGCTGCTGCTGAAATCAGTCGCCAGCAGGGTCACTTCCATTGTGTATTGTTTTGAAACGTCTTCAAAAGCTCCAGTGCTTGTTTGCTCTTGTTTTTGATATTATTTCTATTTTTCAGTGGCAGTTTACACGGGATGTTTGCTGCTGTATGTATATACAGCTATGCGATTGCAGCATTGGATTGCTGGGAATTACATTATAAGCATTCAGAATTACGTGTGCCCTTAGTTCCTTCTTCCCCCATCTCTTTCCCTGCTTCCCAGGACTGTATGAGGAATAGGAAAGGGGGGGGGGGGGGGGTGTGAATAATTGAAGGATTTTCTTGGGTATTTGATAGTTTTCCTCTTGTTTACACACGGTGCTTCCGAAATCCTTTCCATTTATCCACAAATAACAAATTGATGTAGATTATCTGATGAAATCTTTGCGAACAAGATGACAGTAGTGTATATAGCACTTTGTGTGGTTTGAGAAGAAAAGTGTTTGTTTCCATTGAGAAAGAAAAGATACGCCGTGATGCAGTATAAAGACTTCCTAAAAAAATAGACTTCTCTGTTGTACTTACAAGAAGAAAAGCGTTACTCTGTTTCTGTTTGCTCTATTAATCTTACATACTGTACTTAGTCTGTCAAAATCTCCTTTTAGTGGTTTGTCCATGACCGGTGAAACATGACACGTGAACCATGAAAATCAAACGCGTGTGTACTGAGTTATTTTGCGGTACTGGCGGTTCTTTTGTAAGTTCAGCTGATACAACTTCACAGGTCAGCTGTGGGTTCTAATTGAGTTAGATCATGTCCTTGTGGCTTTCAAACAACACATCATCCAGTGAAATGTTAACAGCTGTAACGCTTGGAAGGCACTAAAGCCACTCATGAGTAATCATAGTTTCAACTGGTTTGAGTAGTGTCTTATCTGTGAAGATGCTGCAGGTTGTTAGTTTAAGGGTAGGTATGTAAGCCTGGGTAAATATATGTCTTTAGAGGAATAAATAGATGTCTTTACACATGCAGTTGGTGTGAGTTCAATCAACGTGCTGCAACATTTTACTTCTTTTGAATACAGATGCAGGTTTAGAAAAGAAAAATCATATTTTGTCAAACAAAAGATTATATTTAATTTAGAGCGTGCATGGAAAATAGGACGTTTTAATGAATGCAACTTGAGATCTGAGAAAGGCTTCCCGCATTCTGCAGAAGCAGCTCTGTTTCTCATTTCTGATGCTATTTTAAGGACCAAACAAGAGGTTTCTGGCAGAAATAAGCTGCGGGCCTTGTTGAAGTCCTTCCCTCCAGTGAGATTCAGTTCATGTGACCAGTCTCATGGATTTTTATGGATTAGTTACACTAGCTCTCACTGAGGAGTTTCACTGGTTCTTTGTGGGAAAGCGCTGCAACGCTGCCTCCAAATTTCCTTCCCCGCGTTCGTGTGTACCTGTAGAGCAGATTACTTGGCAATGAGAGCTTTACCTTGAACAGCAGAGATTGCAGTGGTGGTGCTCCAGGGTGGAACTTCATTGTGCTGCCAGAAAAGGGGGATTGGATGGTTACTGTGCTGTACAGCACAGACGCTTCCCAAAGTGGTACCTGCCCCAAGTGTCCTTGGCCAGCGTGCTTCCAAACCAGGACCGCAACCGCTGGTTTTGTGCAGCTTCTCCAAGGGACTTGCTGCTGAGGTTGACAAAACAGTGGGATGATGTGTCCCAGGGGAGGATGGTGCTCAGACACGGTGTCTGACAGGACAGTTCATCAGTGTAAAATTGAGGTCTTCCGCTTTAGACGAAGCTGTGCGTACCTAGCTGTGGTGAAAACAGAAGTTGAACTGTTGCAACAAAGAAAAGGGTAGTTGTAGCTCCTGCCTCGAGGCACAGCTCGGTCTGGCTTTGTACTCTGGAGCCAGCGCCTCGTCACTCTAGGCGGGAGGTCTTGCTGGGCTTTGGATGACAAGCTGTGGGGCTGACATGAAAAATTCCTGCTGTGAAGTTAGAGGCCTGCCCCAGAGGCAGAATTGTCTGGTAGTAGAAATGAAAATTACCATTGCTCTTCACTTGCCCGGGGGAAAGAGGCACACAGCGTCGCTTCCAACTTGAGAGTAGCTCCTCACGGCCTTGCTGCATGGCTGCCGTGCCAAACAGCCTCACAATGGAAACTGCTGCCACAGGAGAGGTTTTCCAGTAGTACAGGAGAAAATATTCAGCAAGGGAGTATGTTCTTGGTTCTGTTGAACTGTGTAGATGTAGGCAGACGTGCCTCTACGTGCATGCTTCTAGTTTTCAGAAATTCTGGAGAGAAAAAGAAGTGTGTTTCTCCTGTCCCGTCTCCAAAAAATTTGTTGTCTATGTATTTCTCGGAGTGCTACGCGTGCTTGTAGGCTTAGCCTGTCTGGCATAATGTAAACTTTATTCTACTGTGTATATGTAATTCTGCTGAAAAAAATTACAAGTTTGAACAGAGGATATTTGTTTCTCACCATATAAAAAAAAATATTTGTTTCTCACTATATGAAAAAGGGCCTCACTCTTGTCCTCTTTTGATTTAGTAACCTCTGAGGTCGTGTTTGGAGACATCTATATGCAGACTTCTGGGGCTGAGAAGAATTAGTTTGTCTTTATTATATGGTCTGTGTTTCACAAGAAAAAGCTTATGAGGGCATAACTGCTGTTTTTGAGGAAGAGGAGAGAATAAGCGTTCCTCACCTCGCAATGCATCTCTACCATAAAGGTGCAAAAATCCTTGCGTTCCAGTTTACTTTTATTGACATACCATTTTTTTTGTGGGCAGAAATGCTCAGATTACCTGATTAATTGATAGTTTGCTTCTGTGAGCTGAAGAAAAGTAAACTATTAACTGAAGATTGGACGTGTGTGGTTTTATTATTCTTTTTCTATGTTGTTAGTTTTAATATTATAAATCGATTCAGTCAGCTGGAGTTCCAGCCTAGAGTTAAAAAAGGAGATCTGTTTGCTGTATTGTTTTGGCTGTTCCATTTACTTTGTTTCAGTGAATTTTTAATGAAATTGCAAAGAAAAGGCACTAATCTGGATCAGAGTGTTCGGTTTGAGTGAGTATTTTTAACTTGGAATCTGTGCCTAGAACTGCTGATCATGGCAGTGCAGGATTGAGCCCTGTAGTTTGAAATTAATCAATACTATTAAGATTGAAGTTACAACGTCTTTTGTATCATCTCCTTGCTGAAGTCATGGAAGAGCTGTGATAGTTATCTAGGTTTATTAACAGAAGAAAGCACATAAAAGAAGGGTGCATTGTGCTTTGTATGATACTCCATACGTATGTACTATAGGGTTGATTTCAATGTAGTAGGGAAGATACTTGCAGATGCAAACGTTTTTCAGTGTTTTTCATTGCCTGCTAACAAAGAAGCAAATCTCTGTTGTAACAAAGGGAATTATTAATGTTCAAAAGTGTTTTAATTATCTCAAAAATTTTTTCTCAGTGTTGACTTTGAATAGGGATTAAGAAAGGTATCATTTAAATGATGGTTCACTTGGTGCCAGCCGAACAATTAATTGAAGTAGCAGGTCAGCCAAAAGGGACAGTAAAGACAGATAAAATGTCATTTTAGTGACAATGTAAGAAGAAGCAGAAAGCTTATGTATTCCATACATTTAATGATAAGCCGTTGTGTCATGTGCTTTGCATGTCAGCAGCCTTGAGGTAGTCTGTCCTCTCCCAGTAAGATGACTTTCTGTAGCGCTCTGAGGCACTGGGTCCCGATTGCCGTAGGACTGAGACAGAATTTAGCTGGAATATTCCAGACTAGAGCCACGCAGAGGATCTTCCATGTGAAATACTGCTATTGGTGGAAGGTTTTTTGCATGTAATAATTTAAACTGGAAGTGGTGCTATTTCAAAGACCAAAAGGAAAACATGAGATGGGCATTTAGGTAGGGGCTGTCCCTACTGGAGAGAACCGCGTTCTCATGAATAATAGAGTTCTTACATCTTCCACAGGCCTTAGATAACTTAGTAAAACCGTGGTAAATGATTCTGTAGATTTCGTAATGGTTTTAGCAAGAGCTGAAACAGCTTTTCAGGAAGAAGGAAAGATCGCCCCCAAAGCTGTCAGCTTTGTGTACAGGCAACCACAGGGTTTTGGTTTTTTTTCTGCTCTCTACTTCCACCTGCTGAAAATGTTTCAGTCTCCAGTCTAATCAGCTCTTTGCTCCTCTTCAGGCCAGCTGTAGGAAATCAAATGGGAATAATAAAGGGAATCAGGTTCAGGAAGTTTCAAATCTGATCAAAATCTCTGTTTGCTTATGTCTTGCGTCAATGTCTACAGTAGTAAGTTCTTAAAATACAGGAAATTACGCTCTTGACAGTAAAGTGTTCAAGTGATGTACTTCCATTTAAAAAAAAAAAAAGTAAAAATTTTGTTTTCTGGTGAGTGATATGATGTTTCTCTGCCTCAGTGGGTATGTTACAGCATTCTCTCCATGCAGGTTAAAATGATAAATGATTGTTGCCCTGTCAGTAAGGAAGCGTGAGATTTGGTTAATATGTAGGAAAAGATTGTGTTTGCTTCTTAATGTTGGATTTAATACTTCTTGCTTATGTAACTCTGCTTGGTTTTAACTGAAATGTGAAATTCTCATGTAAATTGAGGACTCCAATATCATGAATTATTGAGAAAGAATAGAGAAAATACTGTGAGACTTGTGATAAAGTAACTGTGCCTATGACTGCAAGCTAAATTTCTAGAGGAATGTTTCTAGATAAATGTTTACTGTATTACTAAATATATACTAAATAGATTTCATAACTTAGATCATTAATTTATATAAAGACTTTAAAAGCTTTTTCTGTAAGTGATTTTGGCATGAAAGTGAATATTAATACCAAGATTTAACTGAAACTTGCTGTTGAAGCTGTTATTTATTTGCATTTGTTGTATCACAGAACTGAAAGGTTGATGAAACATGTTTAATCTCCTATGTGTGTGTATATATATATATATATATATACACACACATTTCACTAAACCACAGATGTCTTCAGGTGGTTTTCAGCATGTGTGTCAAAAAGGGGATGTTAGATATGAGCGTAAATTTACCATTTGATTTATCTCATGGAAGTAACTTTTTTCACTAGCTCATAGAGAATTGATGTGGCGGTTGATATGAGGTATCACCTTAGTGTTACTACATATTGTCGTTAGAATTCAGTGAAAAAGATGTCTGGACTTGTATTTTTGTGTATTTTGTAAAGCTCATGAAAAGCCTGGCAAAATGATGCACTAGAGCTGTGGCACTTTGTGATCAATAATGCCGTATGAACCAAATCATTAGGAAACCTATCATGATATTTAAGTGTTCAGTTGGCTAATCCAAAAGAGCTGAGTGGGTTAAAATGACAATGTCGGTGTAATCTGCTCACGGAAATAATCATATTTCCTAATGATACCTGAGACAGCCAAGAACCATCCCACTGTGATGTTTCCTTGGTTTCACTGTTTGTTTGTGATCATACCGGTAGCATGACAGGGGAGGAGCAAAGGGCTGCTCTCCTCACCTTGCCTTGGCTGGGAATACCTGTGCTGATGACCCCTCTGCTCTTCAGCTGTGGTGGAGTTGAAGCTGATTTTTAGGACCGAAAGTGCTCCTTTTGTCTGTAGAAGCATGGAAACTGTCCTGTAGCACAGGAGCCTTGCTCCTCTGAAATTCTTCCAGTGTGTTTTGAAATCAAGGAGGCTTTTGTCTTAGAGTGGTATTCAAGTCCAGTGAGTAATTTTACAGCTAAATGATTCTGATGCTGGCCTAGCAGATCATTGTGACTCTCTACTCATTTCTGTATGTTTGAAAGCAGTGAAAATATGATGTGTAGTAGTGTGTGTTACATCCCTATTGCTGACAGCAGCATTAGTAATCATCAGGGCTTGTGGGTTTTTGAACCTTCGTGGTGTCCTGTCTTCTCCCAGAAAGATGTAAAACATGGGAAACTTATTAATTAAGCAAAATTAAATTGCCTTGTAACTGTGCATGTTGATAGCTTGTTTTAAAATGTTACAAGACCCATAAAAATCCTTGAGATGTATTTATTGGTTTGGAGAAGTGGAGTTAGTTGCTAAGTTTCCAAAGTAGATATTAGCAAAATCCATTCAAGCACTGAAAAATCATAAGGCAGGGCTTTGGAGTTGACTACAGACTTCATCAGCCGTTCACAAAGTTCGGTTGGACATTGAGAAAAAAGACGAAGGACACATAGTGCAACGTATGTATTGTCTCCTAACCCTTCATATAGATTCTGCAAAGCATTAGTGGCATATTCCTGCGGGATATTGACAGTGCTTTAGAAATCACAGGTATTAGAAGCAAACTGATCTGTCATTCTGTCAATCTATCCTTCCTCAATTACCTCTCAGCTCAAGATTTTTTCTTTAAAATATTCTCCAGCTCATTGCCATTTTTCATGAGCTCAAAAAAAAAAGGGAATTTCCATCGTAAGTTTTCTTGATACTTCATCTACATTCTCTTAAATTCATCTGGTGTTGCAGAATTTTACACTTCAGTGTTATACTCTCATACTCTAAGATGTGTTTGCCTCTGTCCACAACTGTTGCTGTATTCTGGATTTACAGTTTTTAAGTCACAAGTGCAACTTCCCGTACTTAAGAATTGTGAGGGTTTGGGTGCAGTTTTTATTTAGGTTCTATGCAGATGGTATGCTTACTGTTAGTCATTATTCATTGCCCGTTATTGCTTTGTCTGCATCCCTAAAACAAAACAGTAGCCTGTAACTCTAACCCCTATTCATGCAAAATCCCATCGTTTGAAGACGAGAAATGCAGTTTGACAGAGCACAGCAAAAAGAATTAAACAAACTTTTTTTTTTTTAATGAAAAATATCTAACAGATTAAGTCCCATTCCATAAAAAATTGATTACCCGAGTTGTTTGCTACATATTTATAACTGTTCTGAAAGTTCCTGCGGACATACTTTTAACCAAAAGTTTACTTTGTACTAGTCGGTTTTCTTTAATGTTGCATTAAAGTAAAATGAGGTAGAGATCTGATGCTGCTGATGCAACTAAGATACAAATGATGTTGTGCTGGAACTGTCAGAAACTGTTGTTTGGTTTAGTCCTTTCAAGTAATAAAGCAGAAAAAGCTCTTAGCCTCTTGATCCAAATTCTTAGTTACACATGACTCATCCATATGACTCCTTTTCTTCACTTGTACAGATTTCAGTCACTTACTTGGAATGTGTTACTTCTTATGTGAAAAAATTGTGAGCACATGTTGCATATTATGCTTTCTATTAAAAAGAATAAACGGTGTATCTGCGTTCCTATCTGCTACATGAGATTGAAAACGAAGAGCTGTGTTGAGGTGTTCTGTGAGACAGAACTAAATGATACCATAGAAAATCCTGCATATATTATTTCAGATTTGATTTGTAATTTGGAGGGAGTATTACTATTATTAATTTCTGTGAGAGGAAGAAAAGGGATTTATTTTTCATGCCCTAAATCTTTCTTCTTCATCCTCTTATGGTTGCATCCATAAGGAAGAGACTTTCCATCACCTGATGATTGGAGTGTACTGCTTTTAAACAAATTATCCAAGCTGGGTTCACAAAGATTTCAGCACTCAGTGCATGCAGTGAATACTAACTTGTCATTGCTGGCCTAACCAACAGCTGGATCCACAGAGACATTAGTTTGGTTTACCCATTTTTAAAATACCATCTCATATAACTAAAACAGATGAAACGTTGTAATACATAGTCATTAATGCCTGTGGAAAAATTAGGGAAACTTATATTTGAAAAAAAAATTTAGCACCTTTTTTTTTTTTTTTATTTGAGAAAATATCTATTAGGTCCTTATCCATCTGTCTGTTGTATTTTGCTTGAAATAATTTGTTGCTTATTATACCATTCTCCTTTTCTAATTACCTTTGGTAAGGTTTTGCCTATTTATCTTAGAAAGATCCAATCCACCGTCTTAAATGTACAATACCAGCAGGAACCAATACATAAGAAAGAAACAAATCTTGTGTGTGTGTATTTGCTTTGTGAAAGTGCTCCTGGTGATTCTAAGCAAATGAATGGAAGGAAGACGAATGCAAAACTATTTTATAAAAGTATTAACCTGCCACAGTAAATAAATGAACAAACACCATTGACCAGAACGATCTCAGTGGTTTGATGGTGGTGGCAGGTCAAGCCTTGCGTACAGCATCCCCTTCAGCTTTTAGTGCCTGGTTGCTCTTCCAGGTAGCTTATCCAAAGGAATGGATTTCATGGTGCTTCTGCACATACTACTAACATTTGGAAAATGTTATGACTAAATAATGAATGAATAAGGACGTTAGATATGTCTACCTCTCATTATAGCTCCTCGTAGAAAATACTTTGAGGTAGCAATCGGTTTAGATCTCTAAGAGGTGGGACAGATCTGTGTATGGCTGGTCAGTAGGCACCATAACCATCTCACAACAGTTTTGTTTATATGTAAGTAATGTTCGTAGTCCACAGAGATGCTTTGAATTGAACTTGATTTCCGTCTTCCATTTGTGTCAGTACTTCACAAATGAGTGATGTTGACATCACTCTGGAAACTCTTAAACATTTGAATTTTTCGAAATCCGTTGCTATTTCATTGGTTGAAAAAAGGCAGAAACACTATAAAAAGTTCCAGTACTGACTTTGGAATTAGAAAAAAGGTTCTAGAAACTCGTGGTTTTTTTCACTTGTTAAAATAGTGCTGTTGGATGAGCATAAAACGTTAGCAAACAGCAAGTGTTCGTCCAGCCATTTAAAATGTTCAACTCCTATAGTCAGCCATTTGAAGAATATTATATAATCAAGATGGTAGCCCCTTATTATGGTTTTTAGCTAATGAACTGCAGCTTTTATGACTAATCAGTAGTTGAGGGATTTAGCTATATAGAGTATGGGCACAAAATCCTCCTTTAATCTTCTTTCTTTCACTAAAATTGTGACCACTATAGGATATTAAGATAACTTAGTGATCTTTATAATGGTTTTGCAAAAGTTGTTCTAATAATGTGAGTTAGGCAAATCTACTTTATAGTCTTTGGACAGTAAATAAGATACTTAAAATTGATGAAGAAAACGCTGTTTACTGCACGCTAACCTTTGTAATATAACAATGGCTTGGCTTTGTGTGTGCTGTATATACAAAATAGAATCTTTCATGTTAAAAAAATATTCTCCTGCAATAGGTAACATGCTTTTTATATCTCTAGAAATGTAAAAAATGGAATTGGGTTTTCAGAATTGGTGGCTGCTCGTCTCCGGTGATTATTATGTTTTTTGTAGCTGGTTTTTAACCGAGGTAATATTTACATGTGAGCCCTGTATGGCAGGACAATCTAGATCATAGTCTCAGTTGGGACAAATCTAGCTTTTTCAGCACGCTGTGAGAGAAGAAATGTGGTTGTAATTTGGGTAACGTTGGCTCTGATCCTGGAAAAGATTGACTTTTTCCTAGCGTAGATAGAGAGCTACTAGAGTAGATATGTTAATTTTTGTGCATATGTGTAAGCTAAATCAGAATTAAGTGACCTTCACAGGTTTAAATTTAATTTTAAACATGTCTTGATTTTTATTTTTTTAATCATATTTTTTTGGCTGCTCTTCCCTAGTATTTATGCCATTTGGTTTCAGTCATTCAGATGCCTGAAGACAAAAGTAAGTCTTACATATTTGGTTTGTTGGTTTTTTTTACAAGCTTGACAATGCAATCATAACTTCTGTGACTGAAGCACCAAAAAATTTAGAATTCCTTGCCTTCAATGAAAAACCACAGAGCAAATACATTTCACAAAGGAGTTAGATTTAAAGATGGGGAAAAATTTCCACTGTTAATATGAACATGAAGAGCAAAAAGTAGGAGTTTCATCAACTCATGAGTTACAACTTGGTTGCTCATTTTATTCAGCACTTTGCAGTCAGTGCAGAAGTCATATGCTACAGTGACACCGGTAGTAACAGAAGTATTATTTAGGCGTACTGTTTCTTGTAAGCAGTGTGTAGACTATGTGGATTGAGGAAACAAGGGACAAAAATTTCTAAGCTACCTGCATGAAGACCTGGTTCAGCCTACAGTAAAACAGAGTGAGGGCTCATGGGCTCAGTTATCAGTAGCTTCTTTCTTCTGAAGCTCACTGTTACACAGCATGTACTAAAAAGTCCTCTATCAGCATAGGAAATACTTGTGATGCTGTTATTCTAATTGAATTGTAAAATACTCACATTCCTGTTGTTTTTTTTTTTTACTGTGATTTTCTGTCACTTTGCTCCACCTGTAGTCTTGTTGACTTCGAGGGGCTCGTGTAATGAGCTGCATTTGATGAGATCAAGGTTACAAGAATCTGTAGTTTGCAGTGGGCTATTTTGGGGACTTTTTTATGTATCAACTCTGTAATGAAGTATCTGATGAACTTCAGCGTCTACGGCATTTGTTTTATAAGAATTGCACTGTGCTTCTCTGAAGAGATTATCTCCATCCTGAATAAGTGGAAACATTTGGATAGCACAAAAGCAAGCAAGGCAAACTTGGTGTTCAAGTCGCTTAATTTATGGGCAGACGCAGAGTAATACTCAAAATGCTTTCAGAGTCTACCTCGAGCTCGCTAAGGCTTCAGGCATGCCTGGATGCTTTTATTAAGATCCAAGGCAAGGTGAGCAAAGACCAGTTCAATAATGCTGTTTTGGATAATGGCTCAGTTCAGTTAAGATGAGACTTTTGTCTCGGATTGGCAGGGACTGCAGCTCTTTTCACTCAACGGTTGCGGGGTACGTGATGCGCACGCTGCGATACCGACAAGCGGTAGCGGCACTGACTGGAAAGTCATTGTAGAAAGATGGTTGACTGACCAGTAGCGTGGCTGAGCTTTTATTGTTAATATTACGTGGTGTCAGCATGAAATATAAAGGTATTCTTCAAGTTTTTGGAGTTTTTAAAAAATAATTGAAGTTCACCAACCTGAAAGTGTTCAGTTTTCAAAGAAAGGGATCGGACTTTTGCACAGTAAATGCAGAAGTCAGATGGTCCGTGGCTCCAGCGTGCCAAACAGCGCTGTGCAGGAGAATGGGCTACAAGAACTTTCTGCATTCACATTTAAAAAAAGAAGTACGAGTAAGAGGGAAAATTGTTGCCTTGTTCAGCACCCTAGTACTGTAACAATCTCAAGGAATTTTTGAGCATAATACATTTGGTATTGAGAAAGAAGTACCAAAGGAGTTAGATTGGTTTCTAATGGAGCTGAGAATATTCACACGTTTTGTTGAGTATGTATTTTACACGTCGTATAATTTGGAATAGAATTATAGGGTGAACTGTGAGTCGTGGAAAAAGAATTATAATGATTCAAACATGCTGTAACTCTTTCTGAGGGTGGAAAGTAACAGGAGCATCAAACTGAACAACAGAAAAAATGAAATCTCTTACATAGAAAACCGTCAAAAGAAACCTTCAAGTTACATTCTTGTATACAAATGACAGAGTTGCAGGATGCATGTTTGGCAGAAGAAAAAAAAAGAATCTCAGGTGAAATGAGTACCTTGAAGTGTAAAACAGCTATATATAGTTTTCAGGCTATTAACAGTAGGAAATAGGGTATGAGAACCTTAGAAAGAACATAAATATCACTATAGGGGGTCTCTCTTTGTAAATGTTTCCAAAAGGAAGGATTGGTAAGATTCAGAAAACGTTTCATGACAAAGAAAACGAAACAAAAGAGCAGTGCTTACTGTTATGTGTATATAGCTGCTAAAACTGGGTGTATAAAATGTAAGACCAAGCTTGACCTGCGACTATGTATTTTGATCGCACGTGTATTGCAAACAGCTCTTTCAGCAGCGCTTCCAGGCACTGCATAGAACAGCCTGTTGTTAATTAGAGTGTAGTTTTTAGATAGCTGTCTAGTTTTCATTTGAGGATGTTGAGGGGTAGAAAATGCATTATTTTCCCTGGTAATTTTTTCCTCGTGGTTAGCTTGAATTTATCTGGCTTCATCTTCCAGCTACAGAGTTGTGCTAAGCCTTTTTGTGTTAGAGACCTGTAGAAGCCTGTATTTTCTTCCTTTGGAAGTGCTCATATACTGCTGTCAAGTCACCTCTCAGATTTCCTTTGATGAACTGAGCAGACTGACATCTCTGAACAGTTTTACAAGCAGCAGTGAAATAAATCTTTTACCTTCCTATGAATGGTTTGAGATCATTCTTTATCATGCCTGTCCTCAACATCATTTACCATTTTTGAGCTCATCACCCATAATCTTTTAATTTCTTAACGATTGATGTGTTACATAACATAATCCCTAAATTTAACTTCCAAGGTATCATACTTATGTTTATATTTGACTAATGACTTTTGCTTGAAAGCTGCTTTGGGCATATATCTGCTAATCTGTTCTACATTCAAATCAGCAGAAGCTTTGGCAATACTTTATAGCGCTAATACTATAGTTGAAGGGGTTTTTGGCCAAGCAATATATGCTAATAAGTCAAACTTCTTACAAATATATTTATATGTCATTATCTGTGGAAGCCAGAATGGGCTATTCTGTATAAACCATGTTAAACATAGCTTCCTTTTCTTTAACACTTAGCTCTTTTTTTCCTGTGGCTGATGCTGCACCAGTTGCCCCAGATTTTCCTTAATGATGCTGCCTGCCATTTAAAACCCTAACCTGAACACCCCTGATCTCTAGAATATCCCTGTTATGTATGAGTTATACAAAATTAATATCTCCAGATTGGGAAGCTCCTCAGGTGATTCACCTACGACTTCTGAGCAATAAATGGTGAGGTTTGCCGATCTAAAAGTTTTTCTTAATCCATAGGCATAGTATCTGTCATTGTTCTTAAAAAAACAACCAACCAACCTGGAAGATATATACTTTTCAGCAGTTGCATCTTCAATAGTGTGAAGTTGAGGTGTTTTTTACTTCTGCATTACAGCTGGTCCTTAAAATATAGGTTCTTTATTCTCCAGTTTCTTCAGTGTTCTGTAACACAATTCTAGTCTGTCTTTTTCTCCTGTGCGTGTTTCCAAAGGCTGTAGTTCTTTGTTATCCATGATGGGGAAAAAAAAAGAAAAGGCAGTTCTTTTTTAATGTGCATTTTTCATACCATACTCATCCCAAAGATAGTTTAAACAATATTTTAACATTTCAGTCTTTGTCACCCAAGAATTTCAAGTAATCCCAGCTTTGTCATTTTTCTTTTCAGCAGTACATACTTATGAGGCTTAAGAAGTTGGGCCCATGTGAACCTCATGAGATTCAACAAGGCCAAGTGCAAGGTCCTGCACCTGGATTGGGGGCAAAACCTGGTATCAGTGCAGGCTGGGGGAGGAGTGGCTTGAGAGTAGCTCTGCAGAGGACTTGGGAGTACTGGTGGATGGAAAACTGGACATGAGCAAGCAGTCCAGAAGGCCAGGTGCATCAGAAGAAGCGTGAGCAGCAGGTCAAGGGAGATGATTCTGCCCCTCTACTCTGCTCTGGTGAGACCCCACCTGGAGTATTGTGTTCAGCTCTAAAGTCCTCAGCACAAAAAGGACGTGAACCTGTTGGAACAGGTCCAGAGGAGGGCCACAGAAATAATCGGAGGGCTGGAACAGCTCTCCTGTGAGGACAGACTGAGGGAGTTGGGGTTGTTTAGCCCAGAGAAGAAAAAACTCCAGAGAGAAGGGGAGATCTTGTTGTGGTTTCCAGTATTTAAAGGGGACTTAAAGATGGGGACAGACTTTTTAGTAGTTCCAATTGCAATAGGACAAGGGGTGAATCTGAATCTACTCTCTTTAAACGAAAAGAGAGTAGATTCAGAGTAGATAATAAGGAAGAAATATTTTATGGTGAAAGTGGTGCAACACTGGCACAGGTTGCCCAGAGAGGTGATAGATCCTCCATCCCTGAAAACATGCAAGGTTAGTTTGAATGAGGCTCTAAGCGACCTGATCTAATTAGAGATGTCCTTGCTCACTGCAGGGGGATTGGACTAGATGACCTTTAAAGGTCCCTTCTAACCCAAACCATTTTATGTTTCCGTGGTTTTCTTATTTGGGCCAGATTGTAACGATGGCTATGAAAACAAATTTATTTTTTCTTCCTATCCATCCCAAGTTTGCTCATAACTCCCAATTGTGCTGTATTTGCTTGGTTAGCACTCTCCTTTTCAGCTGTTGTGAATTGTCAGGCTGTTTTAACTAGCATTCGGTTTAGTAGAATGGCTTCTCTGCCTGTCTGTCTGGGAATGCTGATACAGCCCCTTCTCCACAGATCACAGAACTGGCATCTTGAGCTCCGCAACAGGTAGGCGTCGGCACACCCAATTATATTTTTATTTCTTCATTCTTGTTTGAGTGTAAGGGTTTTCAAAATCATTCTTTTCTTTAGTGTGCTCTGAAGAATCGCTTACCAGTTGTACCAATTGTTATATTTCTACGTTATCTTACCGTCACCTGCACTTTTTTTGTTGGCATCCTAAGGATACCGGAAAATTTAATGGTTAGGATGCATCTTGGACGCACATCTTGAACTTTAAGAACAAAACAGCCACTGTCTTGGTTCAGACTGTAGACTCATCTCTCCTAATACCTTACTGCTCCAACAGCATCCGATAAACAAATACGGACGGAGCAGAGCAGGGTGGAATGATCCTTTCCTCACACGTCCAATCAATGGCATTAGCAATTTCCTGAGGAATTGCATTCCAGATCATTGTGCTTAACAGCCACTAATGGATTCATCCCATCTTTCCGAGAGACCTTATACTGAACACAACAACAGCCAGATGTTTGGTATTGTAACCATTCACGGTTAAGATTGCATGACTTCTTAAGGTTGGTAAAAAGCATACAAAAAAAAAAAAAAAAAAAAAAGAAGGTAGAGTTATGCTTTCTAATCCTTGTTACAGTTCAATAGGAATGCTGATATGACCTTTCTTAATGCTGATCATGAGAAAATAGAGCTTTCAATCATGTTTTGGATTTCCACTTCATTTATTTCTTTGTTTTTTGTGTGTTTTGGTTTGTTTCTTGTTGTTTGGTTGGGCTTTTTTTAATCCAGTGAATGGGTAAAAGGAGTCTTATCCCACTGCGGCTTTTGCAGCCTTTAGGCTCTATAAAAGCTTAGAGATACTGAGGAGAAATAGAAGTTCCTGCACCCACAAAAATAAGTGGGTTTGTAATTAACTTTCTGGCCTAGAAAAGCAAAACAAATGTAGTGTACCCTTTCAATCTCCTCACTCTCTATTTTACTGACCCCTTCAGTGTTTTAGGGAAGAAAATGAAAGAGGTGCTTAAGGGCAACTGGCACTCACAGGGAAATCTCTGGTTGCAAATCTGGCCTCCAACTTAGCACTCTCTCGTGCTTGGAACTGCAAGCAATAAAAAGAGGCAATAAAGGAACTTACCCAAAGGCATATTCCAGCAGTTTGAGACTTTTGACCAGTTGCTTCATAATGATGAGAATGATCCTACTTAAGATTAACTGAAATTGCCTTCAAGTCACCAAAGATACAATCACAACAGCAGTTGTGATGGTAGTAAATCTTCCCAGGCTGCACAACTAGTGCGAACATGCCTTTTGGGCCATTTAACAATCCCAGGATGAAGGAAAGCGAGCAGGAATTCAAAAGACAGTGGACGTAGTTCTGGTGGTGCTTTTTGATGTAGCTGCTCTGGGTACTGGTGCTCCATACGACTGTACAGTTGCTGCACACCTGTCAGCAGCTGACTTCTGTTGGCTTGTCAAATGGAAGCTTTGGCATCCTTGTCTTCATCAACTGTCCTTGACTTCATTTTGAAAAGAGACCATACTCCCGTGCTTGAAAGGAGACCAGTGCTCCTAGATTAGGGTTTCGGAGCCTCCTGATGGTAGCACACTGTTCATCATTACAGTCCTGGAAAAACTGATCAGTAACATTTCCTTCAACCCTGTGGCCTTACAAACTAATTCTAATTCTACCGTTACACTTTACCCAAGATCAGGAATCCGTTGAAGCCTGGAAATGAAAAATTGGGTACTCAGAGCTACTGACTTCTCTTGTATAGTAGCTCTTGCTAACTACAGCACTAATTTCATCCATTGCTTTCTCAGATTCCAGTCCCAAATCCAGCCTTCATTGAGGTGGAGGAGTAAGAACTAAACTAAAAAATTAAAAGTAAGGCACATTTATCTCCTGATGTCAGCTGCCAGCTTGGCTCCACCAACCTGACAGGATTTAGCAACGGTTCAGGCTGTGCAACCCCAGTCTTTCTTAACCTAAACATTAACCTCAGTTCTAGCTCGAGCTCTTATCTTTTAATACAGACTCAGCATCGACTTCTGCTGCCTAAATTGAAAATAAGACAGTCAAATCACTTAGTGATTAATAAACCAGTCTCTATAGTTCTTATTTTCCTTGGTATTTTTTCAGTCCTCAGGTACAGAGCCGAGAGCTGAGAATTTGATGTTGTGTTTTTCAAGTTAGCACCGTGGTTTTGTTTTATTTTTGAAATAGTGGTTACGAATGTCTAGTGCTAGTACTATTTGATTGCTTCCCATTAATATCGTTAGTGGATTCTTATATTGGTTTAATCTCCTTTATTCCTTCATCCTCCAAACTGAACCTTTTTTGATAATGAAAGGCTTTCCCAAGTTAAGGACTTACCTTATTTAGTGGTTGCAGATTGCATTAAAAAGATGGCATTTTACTCAGTTCTGTCAGTTTATTATTCACATGTGTTACTGTGCCATGTGTATTTTTATTTCAGAAAGTATGCTTTGGTAAGAATTTTGAGTGAAATAGCTGAATTTTTCTGTGATGCTCTATATTTTAAAAGTAAAATCCACAGTGTCATTTACTAGACGGTCAGAGCTGGACTATCTTGGTTTCCTCCAAGTGAGTTACAATATTTGGTCAAAACATGAGAAAATAGAGCTTTCTGTATTGAAGTAAATATCAATATGGAGGGGAAAAATAAATCAAAATAAAGCATAAAAAATAGATTTTCTTTTTGTGTCTATGGATTTGAATTGGCAAATCTATGTGAACCACAAGGACGGAGTGAAACAACACTATGCAACAGCAAAATGATATTCTGAAGAATGTTATGCCTTTAATCTGTGTTAAACATGCAATTTGTAAAGGGAAAATACATCAGACAATGACAATGTAACTAGACTCTATTGTACACTTTTGGGAAAATACCTTAGATTTATACATTTCTACTTTCAAGTTTTATGTAATTTCATTTTTATTATTCACAAAACAGGATTTTTTTTTTCTCTGAGACAATAATATTGTGTCAATCATTTTCTCTGCAAACCAAATTAAGAAGATACCTGAAATGTTAGTGAATTCAAGTGTCACAAAAATACGTTTTGAAAATGTCAATGCCAAGTTGCAATGAAGAAATAGTAGTTTAGCAAAATGAAATAGCATTGCATTTTTTAATGAGAGGTGCCTGACGAAGAAATGTCAGTTTAGCATAAAGAATTACCACTTCAACTTTCTAGACTTGAAAGCAACCCAAAATCCCACTTTTGTGAGGAAAAAAACAGGCAATTTTTTCCACAGGATTTTTCAGTTGCGTTCTTTAAAAGATATGAAGGAAAGTATTTGTAGTACCAATAATATGTAAAGTAATGTTAAAATGTTGGGTTTTTTCCCAAAAATATATGTAAATCACAGTCCTAATACTTTTTGGTAAGGAAATCTGTTTTAATTGGGTAGTATATCCTTCTCTTCTTAAAAATCTTGACTGTAAAAGGGAATGTTTAATTTCTGGTTGGAATGGATTTTTTTCTAATTTTGTGATTAATCTCTCATGTGCTTTATCCATTTCCTCCAGAATATTAGTATAGCTGAAGAGAAAATGAAACATTCCTTGGAAATACCAAATTGTTCAGATTTTGCTTTTGTCTTACCTGTGGCCTATGGATATGTTTAAAACAAAAACCGGTAACTGCTGGAATACACTTTTAGAATATAGCTAGGTGAGACTTAAAACATTTGCTAAACTAATTGAGTCCAAAAGATAGAAATTCTAAGATTTTGTCTTCTGGAAATTCACAAATTCCATCAGCAAACACAAAACCGCGTTGCAAAGGATTGGTGATATTTAGTAATAGATATCTATCAAGCCAAGAGACTGCAGTTTGATAGTAAGACCACTTCAATGCTCAGAATTTCAGAAGCTGATTTTAAGTGCTCTGGTTTTCAGCTCTGAGGTCAGACCAGGTTCCTTAGGGCTTTATCCAGTTGTTCTTGAAAAATCTGGGCAACCAGCTCTGCCTCCTGAGCATCCTGTAGTAATCTTAATTGCAGAACAAAACTGGAAAGTATGCTTGATGCTTGCTACTAGTCTGTGTTGAAAGGGAGAGGAAACAGGTAAAGATTCTATTTGGAACTGTTAAAGGCAGTGTTGCAAGTAGGAATTTGGATCCAAAAGATGCGTTTGAAGTATTGGCACCTGCAGAATCTGAGCCACGGAGAAGTGATGAGAATACCTGACCTTCCAAGGATTTACCATCCACTATTTGCAAATGTCTCCATCAGGTTTAATGCCAGGAGAGTGCCAAGAAAATAAAGGTTTATTCACCATCTGTCACCTACAAGGTGCTTTTGAATTTGATAACGTTGATTCACGGCTCAGTCCAGTGCATGAGTCGTCGTGAAACTGAGGACCTAGGACACATCTAGCAGAATACAATATTAGCGGGTTTTTTTTCTTGTGATTTTGACTTGGGGAATTTCAAGTTCTGAGGCCACTGTTTTACTGTGAAGGAAAACTCCAGTTTGTGAGATGTTTAGGATTAGGAAATAGTAGAATTACCACTGTATTTTGCCTAAGTTACGGATGTGCTGAATGCAGAGAAAGACAAAATCTGTAGCTTGGCATAGAAAATCCTGTCTTCAGAACTTGGTCAGAGCATTAACTGGAGGGTTCTCATGTTCTGCAGAACAACTACACACAGTGCAAACTTGAATTTAAATACAAAAAATTACCTCAGATCAGAGCTGCAGAAAAGACAACTTCTGCTCTGATATAGGAGGGTGTAGAACAAGGTAGAGCTTTGGTGCTAGACTACAGCAATTTCTATTAAAATCATGGTCTTGGGTCAGCTTGGATATAACCAAATATAAAATATTCTGTGAGTCCTTCCTCATCCTTTTAGCATTAATAAAGTACCAAGAAGAATTTGCTCACCAGTGTTGTTTAGCAAGCTGCTACACTGTGTAGATCTCATTTGTTAAGGTGTGACTGCATCCGTTCAGCTAACAAGCCCCACTGTCTGCTTTTGATTTTAATTTCACAAGACCGTCTTCTGGTGTATTCTGTTCAAATTTAATAGAAGAATAGTCCTGAGGGGTACAAGTGTTTTAAAGAATATTCTGAAGAACAAATTTCATTTACATAGAGTGGCTGGATGATGGTGTTTTAGGAACTCTCTGACAATTGCAACTCCAGTAAATATTTTTTCTTCTCACAGACGTTGTAATAATTTTTTTTTTCCTACTCATTAGAGTGAATAAGTTCAGCTATCATCAGACTTTTCAAATAAGCTGTTGAAGTGAAAATCTGTCATAATTACATGAAACACTGTAGATCCTTTTCAGGGAATCCAAAATGGGCAAGCAAAGAGGAGGTTTGTGTTTGGCTGACTGTCTAAATAATTGCTACATCCTAGTCCTTGCAATTTCAATTTTAATAACTCTGACTTAAGGTGAGGGATAAGAATTTGAGACAGGTGGATTCCTGTCACAGGCAAAGCAATGATGAGAAGGTATGTGTTACATACCGTCTTGGGGATTTCTCACTTTTTCTCTTGGCACGTGCATGACAGAGTTCCATATTCACAATATGGAAGGTCAGCATCTGTAGTACATTTGCAGACCCATTAGTGTTCGAGGATGATACCCGAGGTAAGTGGAACCTCTGAGTAGAAGTCCAACAAGTTGGCCGAGCAGTTTGTTGTCAGAAAGGACTGTGAATACGTGGATGCAAATGGTATTTTGCAGAGCTTTAGAAGTTAGAGACAATCTTGCAGCAGTAATTACTGAGGTCAGTCTAATTTGAATTTATGAATAGGGAATGGACACATTCAGATCTACATAGACTCACATCTTTCTGCAAAATAGTCCAAAATTGAAGCAAGGGACTTGACTGCCTCTTGGCTGGAGAGTTAGAGCACCATAGTTACGCACAGAGTGTGAATGTGTGTATACATGTATGCATTTATATACACACACAGAAACTCACACGTGGCTATAATTAAAGACCCAGCCTGCATTTTGAATTCTTCTTTCCTGCCTTCTTCCTAGCCTAGGAAGGTCTAGGTCAATTAGCTCTCAGTAGTCACAAGTGTGTATGGATTAAAATGCTATTTAAATAAAAGAAGAGCTGACGCTTAAGGCAGTAGGTTTTAACTAGCAGTCTCAAAATGCCACCTTTGTTAATAGATTTCATACGACCTTGAGCAAACTGTACTTATCCCAAGTGAATGGTGCTTAACTTTACATACAGTCCTCCTCGTGAAGTTTTAACTAGAGTGCTTTCATGATCGGTGCGAAGATAATTGTCATTGAACAGAGAAGAGGTTAAGCAGGTATTGGTTTGTTTGTTTGTTCTTTTTTAAAGTTAATATTTGTTAATATTCTCTTAATGTTAAGTATCTGTGGCTCTCCATCTGCAAAGTGTGGAAAGAGCAGTTTTTCCTTTTTGTTGTTTCTCCCAGTCAGATTCCAGTCCTGTTACTTATATCAGCCAGATAACATCCCTGTACAATCTGAAGACCTACTGAAGTCAAGAAATCCCGATAAAATTAGAGGTTAATTTGTGAGACCTTAGAAAATGTATTTGGGAGAGTGACTACTTAACATGTACCTAAGGCTGGGCCCTACTACGGTGGAGCCAGAAGATCTGTATTTCCAATTTTAATCCAGGTAATACTTCCTCTCTCTTCTGTACAATATAATGTAATTCCAAAGCACAGGCTTTGTTACAAAACAAAACAAGTTAGAGCAAAATGCACCTAAGCTTGTTTTTGCAACTAGATTAACTATTGTAACCTGCTGGAGGAATATTTTCATCCCCCAAGGAAAGAGGTGATACACAGGGATCTGCGGTAGCTGTGCCATGAAGGAAATTACCTGTCGAAAGAATAAGAATGTGTGTTTTACTGTATGGAGTCTGGTTTATATTCTATAGGAGATCCGTAAGATATTATCTCTGAAATTTTTGGCCCTAAATTAATACAAAAATCTGTTAAGATTTTAGATTTTGTGTGAAGCCGCCTGATATGTGTTAACACTTAACAGGAAGAAAGAGCAGATTCTTGCAAAAATACTTGGTTGTTCTTTTGATGAATGGAAATGTGTATTTTCTTGACACTCTGGAATTTTCCCAGGAAAAAAAAAGGGAAAGAAAAAGCATTTGGGAAAACTTTCTTAAAGGGATGTGCAATGATTTTTTTGAGTCCAGAACAGTAGTTAATTTTTGTTATTTCCCTGAGGAGGACGGTTTGATAAAGTAGTTCTCGGAGGCAGTTGTAAACCTATTTTGTTTATGACACTACTCATTCTTTCCAAGTTTCCTAAAGCGTGCCTTTTTGACCTGTACTCTCCTTCTTCCCTTCATGTGGATCTTGGAGAGATTTGTAATGCACAGCCTACATTTCAGTGGTACCAACAGTTGTCGGTTTCCAGATGAGGAAACATAATAATACTTCATCATATTATGTTTGGTAAGCACCCAGTTCCTGGGGAGATGCAGCTAGCACCATGAAGGAGAAATGAAGTATTTGTGATGGTGCTAAAGTGCAATTCCATGAAACGTACCCAGTCCATAAGAACTAATGGTTGCTGTGTAAATGTCTGATTCTGCTTGTTTCATCAGAAGAGAATAAAAGGGGAAAAAAATTTTATTTTTCTGAACCTCTTTGGCTGTGAGGAGGAGCACTAGAAAGATTGCATAGGAGAGCAGACTGTTTATGAGTTACAGAAGTAATTGTTAATTTAATAAAACCCTAATTGTTAAAATCTCAGCAAGAAGGAGGTGTTTCTATAACATAAATGGCAAGAAAAGAAGGTCAAGAATAAGATTCAGACAATTCACTATGGTAGAATGGGTCATCACTGAATTAATTGTTTTAAATTTGACAAAAGTAACAATTTACTTTTGTTGTACACCATAATAAAAAGTCCATTAAATGAAATACTCCGGTGTATCATTAAAACCCCTGATACTGTTGAAGCACTGGAACATACGAAAGGGAAATACACTGTGAAGAAGACTGGCTATGTGTTACAAAATAATAGATACGCGTTAATGAAGACGAATTGTGGAGTATAAGATTTTCAATTTGATAGTGCCCTTATAATGTTTTTCACTACTTAGCGGGATGTGCTACAGGCTTAGAACAAGTAATTAGATTTTTTTTAGATTTATTTCCAGGCCAGTATTTTCCCAGGGCTGTACATTACTTTCTAATGCATTGCTTTGCCCTGTAACTCTTACCGTGGGAAGATGTAGTTATTTTAGTTTGGTCTAGCACTGGGCTACCAGCGTTCTCTGTCTTACATCTCTCCTGTTGCTACATAATGCAACGTTACATTACAGACTTTTGATCAAAGTGTCTTTTGGTGACTTCTGTCAGTCTTCACGCTGCTTGTTTCAGCAGCCTTACCTGTCTGGTTGCTTTTATTTCTGAGATTTTTCACTGCTAAATGTTCAAATCCGTTATTTGATGGATTAGCTATTGATAATAGCGTCTGTAAGTTGTGTTAAAAATAAAAAAATCTTCACGTGGACAAGAATAACAGAAGCAAGCTGGACAGTGCCACAGTTAGCAGCAGCTGTGAAGGAGTGTCTGCTGCCTCAAAAATCCAAAGTATTTGCATGTCCGGAGGTCAGTCGATGGGAGCCCCAAGGGAATGCCTACGTGAGAAGACAAAGAAAGTCAGTAAAAACAATTAATTTTGAAATAAATCAGCCGGTGAGAGTTTTTCAAACCTCATACTCAATCCATGCAATTATGGTCTTTATTGCTGTCTAGAAAAAGAAATGAGTTTGAGGCTCCGTGTGACATAAATAATTAAAAGTTGCTTGTACTGACTCCCCCAAGCCAAAGGTAGCGTTAAGTAGTTTGTGGGCTTGGAAGTGTGCTCTGGTAATCAGTGAAAAATAGTTTCGGTGTGGAAAAACATAATTATTATTCTTATTAACAAGACAAATATGCATATGAACTGACCTTCATTTCAACATTGCTGCTGTTAATGTTATTTTTTCTTTTAAGTTCATTTCTAGCTACCTGGCTGTGTATGTCAAACTGTTTCTATAATTTGTCATCTTTTAGAGAACAGCTTTTTTTTTTTTAATCATTTGTTGACTTTTCAGCGTACTCTGAGTCATTAAGTGCAATAAGAGGTCTTCTGTTCCTGCTTTCTTGCCTCCCTAAAGAATAATATTTGTACTGCAAAGTGAATACTCCCTAATGTATGTCAGTCTCTATAGTGTACCTTCAGACTTCCAGGAGGTAAACCCCAGCGTTATCCAGTCGAACTGTACGGTTCCTGTCGTACCAGTTTTAAAAGGAACTTCACCCCAGGTGACTATTAAAAGGAAGACTGAATTCAGGATTAACATATTGACTTTCAAGGTGCTTCACTTTGGCTCCTGAATAAATTTCTGACTTACTAACCCATATCTACCTTGGCAGATTTCAGATTTTTTGCTAGGGATATACTTCTATTGGTAAGACTTTTAAAAAACATTCGAGACTTTTTTTTTTTTTCCACCTAAATTCTTTAAAGGGTTTAATGTCGTCATAATTAGCATTTGTGTGTGTGTCTTTGCCTTTGAATCTCCCAGAAAGCCAATATGAATTAATCAGCATCACACCATGTAGTACTTTCCTTAATCTTTTTTTCCCTTAGCTGTCACACAGGAGCGCATCAGTTTTAATGTTACATGGCGCTCCTTTGGGAAATCTGCATTCAAGCAGTATTTTCTTACAGTTAGTCTTGTATTTCATCCACATTTCCCAAAATCTATTGTATACCTTCACGAAACCACAGTAGGCCTGTATTATTAGATATATACGCAAGACTCCAACCTGGCTTTCCTTCTGAGGAACAGAGAAAGAAATTGGTTTTATTGAGTTTAAAGAGAAAAGAAATCCTTACAGTTTGGAAGCATTGCTACAAGATTGAGATTAAATTATTTCTGTGTTTCCAGTGGCTACACTAATTTCTTGTGCTGTGCTGTATGATGCGTAGTTTGGGGAAGCAGTGATAGAATTATTTAGAATCAACCGGAAACTCACATGCAGATAAGAAATGATGCATCGAAACCCCACGGTTCTTTTTGAAAAGGCCTGAAGGTTAACTGGTTTCTTCAACAAATTCCAGTTTTGCATATCGTTTTCCTATTTCTTTTATCTTGCCTTTTCAACTAGAGACAAAAGGATCTGTCGGTCGTTTACGAACAAGGGACGTGGTCAGTGTAACATTTCGTAAGGTGAGTTGGATCCTCGTAGCTTACATCTTCCCAACAAGAAGAGGTACTGAAGTCAGTAGTGTTCACTAGCCTGGAGTTAAGATGTTAAAGGTTATATTCATTATGGCACACTATGTCAAAAGGCTGGAAGTTACAAAATGCCAGCTAACAGTGTGGAAGACTATGACAGAATTAATTAGGGCAAAGCATACTGGTTATGGCTCACTGCAAATGGCATTGCTGGGTAAGTTTAAACAATCGTAGAGATAAAGGTGAAGAAGTGCAAACCTATCAAATAACACTTTATCACCCCCAAATTACGTCTACTCATCCTTGATCTGGGAGAGTGTCTATTCTGTAGGTCTCCTTCAAGAGAAGTTCATCTAGTAAAAGGAGTTGGATAGAAGTTTATCTTCTATTATGGTGTTTTCTCGTGCCTTTAAAAGATAATAAAGTGCTCTGACGTTAGACCATATAGAGAATATTTGAATTTCTATAATACATATTCTTTGAGAAGAACCATCTTAGTGTAGTGCTGAAATCATAAGTAGTTTTGGAAGACAAAGATTGTTGTGTTTTTGTTTTTTTTAAAGTGAAATGGACATTGCATAACTGTGAAAACAAAGATTGTGTTTCTACAATTCGGTTTAGGTGGCGATTTTTGATTGTTACGTATTTCTAACTTATAGTATAGAAGGGTTGCAGTTGAAAAACAGGTTGGATTTTCAGCTCTCTGAGATTTCCTCAGTTTAGAACTCAGGTGTGGGGAAGCAAGGATGTTTATAAACCAAATATGTCTAAACCTATAGTGCCATCTTTATCTCTTCCTTTCCCCACCAAAAGGCTTAGGACTGTTAAAATTTACCTATGCTACCAAGAGCCATCTGTCTGTCTGTCAGTGGGTGAGCACAGCCAGTGTCCCAAGGTGCTCCCTCTCACATAGTGTTTTCTACAAACGAGACAGCATTTAAACGTTCCCAACCAAAGTTCCTGAGATTCATATCTGCCTCTAGTCAGATTCTTTTCTTCAAGCTTGGCTTTCATGTTGAAAACCAAAATACTTGCTGTACCACTGTGTAAGATTATTGACTCTGCAGGTTTCTCCTCTCTCCAATTTTGTGATCATTGTAAAGCCAGCTACGGGGAAAAATAACATTTAAGGTTTGGGGTTTTTTTAATAAATGTCCATTTGACTTTCATTGGAAATTTGAGAGTGTATTTCTAGCAGTAAAAATTATGGGAAGATAAGCTGCAGTTACCAATGCAAAACTCTTCCTAACTCTAGTGCAACTAAATCCAGGTTTGACAGTTTCTGCTGATAACACAGTATTTAGAGTAGTGGTTTGAGTACTTCAGTCTGATGAGGCTACTAAGCACAAAAGATTAAAGTTCATGAACAAGATGTTCTAGCAGAAATGCTAAGTTACTTCATATCATATGTGCCTTTATATTAATGGAACAAAAAAAGTGAGCTAAGAATAACATTCTAAGGAAAATATGATTTAGAAGAAAATGGAATGCATGAATAATGCACAGAATTCTTAAGTAGTCTACCATTGGTGTTGGGGAAAAAAAAAGTTATTTATTGGTACTTAGATTTTCAGCAAATACAAGAAATTATCTCACAATGGGGATATTTACATATGACAGCAATGTTTGAAAATGCAAGTCAAAAATACTGTAGTGAATAATTTTTTATTAACAGTCTTAATATTTGCAGCCAGTCTTAGAAAGTTATAATGAACAAATCAACCATTAATATTTAAAGTATTCATGAAGTATATATTTTTCCAATCTCAAGCATTGCACAGATCATTCAAGCCTATATTTTTAATCATCTCTATTACTTTGACAATATTTTACATTTCTACTAGAATTTATGGTGAGAATTACTTTATATATGTACCCAATGATTGGTATTGCAGTGTTTCATTCTACCACTTTGATTAGTCCAAATGAGATGAAGGGTATAAGCATTAGGGCCCTGATTTTAATTATTATTACTTTAATCTTCTCGTGTCCTTAATCAGGCAAAAGGTTCGTTGTCTTCCATTTGACTGTGCCCTTTAAGCACTGGTATAGTAAGGCAGCTGTGTGAAAGAAGGGAGTGCTCCCAGGAGATAATTTCCAAAACCATGTCTCTAGTCTTCCTCTCCTTCTTTCTACCATGTCTGAAGGTTTTCAAAACATTTATTCTATCTTCTACTTGTTTGCCTTTTCCTTTCTACCCTATCACGAGACAGTTTTAGTGTGGCAAATTACTGTGGCGAGTATTCAAGTTCTCAAGTTCTGGTCATCGTTTCAGCCAGAGCCGTCTTGTTGCTATAAATTGTAATGTATGGCATGTTCTGTGTTGAAAATCATAAAAAGAAGTTACTCTATCCTGTATGTGTAGAAACCAGGAATATGTTTTGTTTCCTCAGCAGTTGCCGAGAAAATAGCAGCATTTGCGTGTAGTTTATCTTACGTAGGAATAGATTATTTTGAAGTGGGAGCTGAGTGGAATTTATCTCCAATGGGATGTTTCTTTATAAAGCTCTTGAAACATAAAGAAATGTAACTGCGTGTTGACCTCAACAGGCTAGCTGGTCTTCAACTTCATCCCAAAGCAACGCTGATAACATGCGTGCAACATGTTATAGATGGAAATCCAACCTGCTCTTGAAGTCCTCAGTAATTTTTCCAGTTGAATCTCTTCAGTCCATAGAAAATGGAAACCTAAAGTTAGAAGGGGGAATTTTCTTTGGATATTAAAAATTTATTTTATTTTCCCATTCAGCATCTAATTTGAACCTTCTTGAGCTCCTCAGCTCTTGAACCACTTGCCATGGTCACCGAAAACATAATATAGGCCCTTACTCTGTGGCCTTTTTATATTTTTGAGTATCTTACTCTTTCCTCTTGTTATGAATAACTCCAGTTGATGTTAGGAGTAACTGCAGGACAGATCTCGTTTTCTAGACCTCTTTTTATTTCCAGGACTTTTCTAGGACTCTGTCCGATTTGTATGTATCAGTCTTGAAGTGCAATGTCCAAAATTCAGTGTAGTGCTCAGAACAGAAAAACAGAAAGAAATAACTTTATATGTTCTAAAGACTCATTGCCTGTACATTCAGAGAAAAATTTTCACCGTTTTGTCTCACATGTGATCCATGATATGCCATGTATCATTTCTTGAAGAGAAATTGTCTCTCTGACTTGTTTTTCACCCTGTGTTTGTGAAGTTGGTTATTTGACCTAGTCTAATTTTTCAGGCCTAAATTGTCTACCTACTCTTCTTCTTTAATCCTTGCTTCTCATTTTTCAGATAGTTTCTCTGATTTGGGGTAATGCAGAAACAAATTTTCTAAAAATCTTTAAGAAAAGTTTTAAGGATAAAATAATGTAGAAATAAGTTTATTTATACGCAGAGATATTTGCTAGAAGATCGGACACTGAACCATTTTGATATTTATGGGGGGAGATCAACCTTCCTTGACCTGGTACTGCAGATATCTTACAGGAATTGCACAGATAGGTTACTTATGCTTAGAATCATAGAATGGTTTAGCTTGGAAGGGACCTCCGAAGGTCATCTAGTCCAACTCCCCCTGCAGTGAGCAGGGACATTCTCAACTAGATCAGGTTGCTCAGAGCCTTGTCGAGCCTCACCTTGAATATCTCCAGGGATGGCGACTCAACTACTACCTCCCTGGGCAACCTGTTCCAGCGTTTCACTACTCTCATGGTAAAGAACTGTTATTATGTCTGCAAAACTCTACTTTACTCTGCCCTCTCTAAATACTTTTTTAGCACTTATTGTACTTCTGCCCTTCAAAAAGATGGGCATGTGGTGTGAAAACAGCTCAAAGCCACTGCAAAATCAATCTCAGTTGACCTATTTCTACAAGAATTTCACTGGAGGGGGGAAAAATTGAAGTATGTTAATAATCTCTAATTATCCTTCCTTATCGTCAAAGCCCCAACATCTTCCTATCTGTCCCTTTCCTGTCCTTTCCCCTGAAATTGTCTTGGAGTTTTAACCTATTTCTAATGATTAATATTATGTTTTTATTACTAGTAGTGATGATTAATATAAAATGTGATGGGAAAAATAGGTTGTTCATGCAAGTATATTTGCATTTTAAAAAGTTTTCAGAAGAGAAAATTACATCCAAATTATTATATGTTAAACTAGTGATTATAAGTTAAGCTGGTGGTGTGAACATAGAGTAGAAGAAATATATCTGCATGAAAAAAATCCAGAAACTTAATTTAATGTGGTGTTTGTTTTGCTGCAATGACATGCAAATTTAGTAATTATGTGTAGACCCTATAGAACTTCCAAGCTCATAGTCATTAAGGAATAACCATTCATCTAAATGTACAGGGTTTTTGGCTCTTGCAAAGTCTGGATTTATACCAAAATAAGAGTTTACCGCACAGCTAACATCTGTGGTTTTCATAAGTTTCTGCTCAAAATTGAAATAATCCACACAAGAAATACAAATAGGCCTGAAATGGTTTAAAATGGGAACATCTGAATTTATTATTGAGGTTTGTTAAAGAAATTGTTTCCAAATTTTCAATGAAACCGTAGTTAATATATTTCCTGTGTACACTGTGTGTAGATTCAGATTTTTTCATAATCTCAGTATTCAAAATCAGAACTCGTGTTGTGATTCAGGGCAAATATTTAGTGCTCCTAAATTTGTGTTCCAAGTCTTGAGGGGTAAAGACTGTTTTAACCTTGGGAACATGATTTTAATTTATTTTTAGTGGGCTAGAGGCAGCTGAAAATAATTGTTCCGAAAGACCTTCTAGACATAGATAACACAGCTGAGAGAACTCATCCTCATTCATTTCTGATATATGGTAAAACTTGGCTAGTGAATTTTCTCTGCCATGTCAGTTCAATATTTTTTTTTCATTATTTTTTTTTTTTTTCGTAACAGGTGAGTGAACAAAATAACCTGACTCAGTTAATGCTTTTTCCACAGTATCTCGTTTGGGAAGCCACCAGAGCTTCAGAATGTGAAATTAGGCATGTTAAGTGGCATAACCCATCAAGCATAAGGAAGAGCAATAGTATCCTAGAGCAGTAGTATCCTCACTGTTGCTGTCGATAATAAATTCAAAGCCTGTCACTTCCTGATCAAAGAATATTTTCATTTAGATATTGTGCAGTTCTGACCATTTAAATTAGCTGCAGGTTTCCTATTTTGCTGCATGAGCACAGGAGTCATGGAGGTTTCCATAGAGCTGAAGCCCTTCTTACCTGCTGCCTTGTCCAGCTAGTTACGCTGAATTAAGATGTATTAAGTTTACTGAATGGTGGTAAAAATTACACTACAATGAAAAATAACCATTCCTAAGCAGTTGTACCAAGTTAAAACTCCACTTTTTAGATGGATAGTTTTAAAAATACAGGTTGTGGAGACTGATGTATTGGGAGAATAAGAATCATATAGAATATTTTTCTGTGTAAGTAAATTAAATGGTGTCCCATTTGTGAGGTTTGGTTCAAGCATAAAATTGATACGTTATGTCACTAACTGAAAATAATTTACTTCAATAGATATTGTTTCTTTTTCATAAGCAATTTATATCAATGAAAATATTTCTTCTAAATGGAGACTTTGGCAAGATCATCTATTTCCATGCAACCACGTAAACCTGAAATTAAATATATGTATAACCTAGAGTTGTGATCTGTATAAAGAAGAAAGCAGATGCTTCACATTTTAAATCAGAGATAGCGGTAGCTCAGTGTAACAAGATTTAATTAATTAATTAACACCAACTAAGCAAGAGCAAACTAGAATGTTAATGTTTGAAAGATCCTTCCGATCCACACATCAAAAGACGTTCAAAGCAGAATAATGATATGATGTGCTTGTCTCGTTAAAATACAGTCTTGAACTAGCATTTGAAGCTATGGTAGTTTTGTGGGGCTTTTTTTTATCTGATTTAGCAGCTGTAGAGAGTTTTAGAACATTCGCCATGCCATTGGATCTTCCTCTTGGTGAGTCCTTGCGTGTCGTGTGGCTACCCTGATCAGGATAGGTTTTAAATAAATAAAACCATCAACATAAAGAAAAGGTTTCTTCAAGGTTGCTAAATATGCTGCTGCTGACACAGAACCCTAAGGAATTTGCAGTGGAATATTGAAACTAGATAGCCTCTATGTCACTGTATTCAGCTATAGTAGTAGGGAATAAAATTACTATTCATAATGCAAGCACTTTATCACTGCTCTTGCAAAAAAACTGCCGTGAACTTTGAGACCTTGAGAACTAATATGCCAGAAACAATAGTGGAGAGATGGGAAGTTAGAAAAGGTAATTATTGAGCTGTTGTTACAGGGACCCAAAAGGGGTTTATTTATCTGGAAATCTAAAAGAAAAAAAAAAAACAACAAAAGAAGAGAGTTTGCTAGCTGGAAAGTTATCAGAAAAATGCATTTTGAGTCCAATCATTATATACTAGAGGGAATATAATTTGGGGTTTCACAGAACCTGTAGAGATTTTATAAACACTATGCAGAGTTTTGTTAAAATAAATAAAAATGTAAAGCTATTTCAGATAAACACTTCCCTTTCCCCAGGGGAAATTATTGGTATTCACTACAGCAGGGAGTGAGAGATGCTTAGGGGGTTAAGGAGACGATGAGATCAACATCCAACATGCCAGATTTTTTTGACTGACAGTAATCTGATCAACACTGGTCATAAAACTGATAGACACAAAGTTATACAACTAGAGGTACAGGAAACAGTTTAGAATAGTTCTTGGTTTAAACGGACCTCCTTTAATTAGAGGAGACCTTCTCCTTTTTTGATGCTCTATTTTCCTTCTGATCATTTTACAGCTGTTGCCTGTTTTCCTGATTCTTGTCTCTCTCCTGCAGTGTCAGGCAGTATTTTCCCATTTCTTCTTTTTCTTGAGGAAGGGGATACTCAGGACGTGGTAACTCTGAAATGGAACAAAATTCAAAGGCAAATTCGAATGGAGAAGGGAAATTCTGTGTAGATGTTTAACTTTCTTTTGCCTTGGCCCAGGAAACCCCAGGAGAGAGTTTTTTGTATGTTCCCAACAAAGGGTTTTGTTGATTGGTGGTTTGTTTTTGTCTGGTCTGAACTATCATCTCACAGCAGTTGGTGATAGGGGTCAAGAATCTGTTTCATTTTTTGCAGACTTCTGTGCTTAAGCACTTGCAAACAGGCTGCATTTCAGCTTGTTTATGCATGTGTGGGGGACAAAGTAAGAAATATTATCAGGAAGCCAGGTATTCAGAAGGCATGCTTTGATGTTTTAAATCTATAGGGTTTACATTTGATGTTGTTTGCGAGCTGGGGAAAGGATTTCAGTTTCCCACATTAAAGCACTACGGCTAATGCAGATGTCCAAGGTAACTGTGAATATTATCTTCCTTATTATCACCTTCCGCTGGTTTGAAGTCTCTTTTGTTCTATTAGGAAGCGGTGTCTTGGTGCGTTCAATTTTTACCTTTGCAAATACTGAAAGTTTTAGGATTTTATTAGAGAAATATGTAAAATCAGATCTGCTGCTTTGCAGTCCTCCTGGCCTCAGTGACCATAGTGTCAATGGAAATTTAAAGGGATAGAAATATCGATGAACCTTCAGTCAAAAATTAGAAGAGGAAAAGATTTTTTTGGAAGAAAATGTGCAAATCCTCCTGTGAGTACTACCTTTCAACCAGGGCTTCAGAAAGCTTTTCAGATGGATACGATTTCTCTTGCACATTGGCAATCAAAATGAGGTCAGAGGAGGTGCAGAAGTTCAGGTAGGATCACCATCTTTATAGATCTTCACATATTTATTAATCTTCCTATTTAACTGTACTCAGGAAGAAAAAGGGATCCTCATTGTATTACATTTCAAATACAAACCTTGCAAGCACACCCATCACACTTGAAGTTATTTGCTGTTTGTTAGAGGCGAGAAAAAAATAACCGCTTTGATCTATTTGCTGCCCTGACATGCCCTCCAATGTAACCGTTACAGAATTATACTTGATAGTGGCTCCACCACATGAGCTGCTTTAGAAATGAGGAATGTTTGTGTCAATTAATGCTCCTGTCACTTGTGCATCATTTGTCTAAATAAAAATGTAGGCGTTGAATTTCAGGAGATTGTAGAGTATTTTATTATATGAATATTTGTCTTCTTTTTAGTTCCGTTGTGTTTGAGAAGTATGTGTCCTTGTCTGAATGTTAGGTTTATAACCTTTTCAATAAAGCATTAAATTAGAACTGCTGGAATACAATCAATATTTTAATGAAGAGACTGATTCTTCAATACGATCAGCAGGCCTAGCAGGAGAGCGTGGAGGTTCACAATTGATAGTTGTCTCACATCGGTGCTACAGCAACTGTGAAGTCAATTAAAGAATGTAGCAATATGTAATAAAATGGAATTTAGGGATCTTTTTGCAGTTGCTCTTTCATACTATTGCTTGAAATATGTATATGATTTTAGGGTAAGTTTGCTTTGCTTGAAACCGTTCTAACAAATGCCAAATTATCACAGGCCTTGATGGACAGGAATCAAAAGTGGTTGGGACTTGTGGGTGCTGATGCTTATCCAGTGGATTAATAACAGTCAGAAGAAGAGCAGAATCATGGTGTACTCACTCTTCATCCCCTTCCCTCCGTGCTGCATAGTGTGCTGTCTTTTCTAATCTGCTGTAAGTTACAGTGTTAAGACGGTAACAAAGCATCTTGTCATGGCAAATCTCTTTAACCACTAAAGGCTGGTAATGGTGCTTGTGCTTTGTGCAGCAGCTTTACTTCTTTCCCCCCCTCTCCCTTGTAAATAATGTTCGGTGTCATCTGTAAAGAGGCAGAATTAAATGTGTATTCTAGCTGATTAGTCTGAAAATGTCCCACCATACCTGGCATCTCCTGATGTTTCACTTTCTTCCAGGAACATCCCTCTGTTACATGTCTGAATGCACGTTCAGGAGCATCAGACACCCAAGGTAGTCATGCAAAGTTGTCCAAGCAGTTCTAGGCTTCCTGCCTTAGCCACCAAGTTACTCAGGTGTCCTAAAATGTGATCTGAGCGTGACTTCTCTGCCGAGACTTCCCGTTAAACTTTCACACAAAGAAATGTACGATACATCCTCTTGTGCAGAACCATTCCTCTGGTAGATCCTGCTCACTTGCTTTTGGGTAGCACGTTCCTATGGGAGAGCTTTCTGAATACACACGGGACAGTATCTGAATATAGCTTCTTGTAAGATTACAAAAAAAGAATTCTGAATTGTCTTTTTTGTTTGCTTGCTTTTGTTTGAGGTTCAGAGATTGACTTCATTGATTACTGGACAACTGACTGTTGTGTTTGCTCTGCATGGTTTAGGAGAACTACCTAGTAATTCTCTTGACCTCCTGTGACAACCTCTTGTACTTATACTGGTCTATTACACAAAATATACTGTCTGAAGGCTTGCACTGACGATGGTCATTTGTTAGCGCTATGTAATTCAGTTTGTAAAGGAGAAAAGATAGCATCAAGTTGACCAATGTGATTTGCTGTATTTGCACTTGAATTACAATGTTGTTTTAAAAACATTTTAAACAAGGTAATCAACAGCTGCCTTTTGGAAAGAGAGTAATGAACTTGGGGCCTGTTTAAAAATTAAAAAAAAAAAAAAAAAAAGGCATACTAAGCAAAAGAAAACAATGAAAACCCAAAATGATACTCTAAAAGTAGAGCTGAGAAAAAAACCCTGTATTTTTGCACAGGAAAGGTAAGACTTCTGTGTTCTCCATTCCAATGAGTCCAGTTAGCCCGGTGTGCACTTACGTAGCGTATTGTTCTAAAGGGGATTACTGAGGTACTTTTTTTGGATAATGGACTAGAGACTGTGATTGCTAAGTAAGGTGCATTTAATGCTACGTGATAGTAGACTTACTGTGGAATTTTTGTGCTGGTTCGATTTGCTCTGGTTTAATAAGTATAAAATGTATTTGTTTCAAATGTATGTATATGTGTGTGTATACCTTAATTCCTTTGCTTAAGCCCATAATTCCTCTGCTTTAGACCAAGAAAGAATGAAATCGAGTAAATCCAAACTATTCAAAAACATTTTCTACTGTATGTCAGATCTTGTAAGTCACCCTATCTTTCATATGCTCGGTGCTTTCCACTGAAATTTTTGCTTTCTATATTTGTCCAAGATAGAGAAATACATGTAATAGTTTAAAACCAGTCAATCTCATGAAACGTGCATTGCTTTAGTACTGCAAGCTGAGGATTTACAAAGAAAGTAACTTTATAAAGCATATCATTCTTGGTGTATGTCATGTGAAAGCTGCTGTTCAACATAATATATACATGAGTAGTACCTTTTTATAGATCAAAATCATGGCCTACCATCCTGCATCAAATAACTTGGAAAAATGCAACCATAATTAACTGATATACATGCTCATTGTATCTATTTTCCTGCAGTTTTAAATACGGATCAAATGGTCTCAAATGAAAAGAGAAAATGTTGCTATGTTCAAATGGCCTGAATTCTACCGGTGTTCCTGAAGCTGCTGTTTCCTAATTGCATCTTGATGGCTCCCGTTTTATCTCAGCAGTTTATTTAGAGCGTCTGGAATGCTTTTTCGAGGCTCTCAGGAAGTGTTGACCTTTCTCTATTGACCAGATATGTGAATTTACCACAATATTTCCCAGAGTGAAAAAAACAGGAATATTATTTTCATCTGTGTATACATTTTTACAGGTTGCATCCTCTAGACTGAAACCTTTAAGTTATGCAGATATATCTGACTTAATTAAGAGAATTAACCACTGCAAGGGAACTGGATTTAATTTATTGTGTGCCAACAGGTTAAAATATATCTTTATTCAAACCCTTTCAAAGTGCTGTTTACTACTCAGCTATAGCTTTACCTTTGTAGCTGTTGTGGGTCTGTGAAGTAGTTGTACCTGGTGATGATGTCCGTCTGCAAACTGCATTAGATGAAGTCTGGAGAAGAGGAGGCTGAGAGGAGACCTTATTGCTCTCTACAGCTACCTGAAAGAAGGTTGTAGTGAGGTGGGTATTGGTCTCTTCTCTTGTCCTATCGCTAGTTACCTAGGAGGAAACGGGCTTAAGTTGCACCAGAGGAGTTTTGGATTGGGTATTAGGAAAGAATTTTTTACTGAGAGTGGTGAGGCATTGAGACAGGCTGCCCAGGAAGGGAGTGGAATCACCATCCTTGGAGGCATTCAAAAGACATGTGAATGTGGCACTTTAGGGATCATGATAATGTTTAGTAGACAGTTGGGCTTGATGATCTTAGAGGTCGTTTCCAACCTTAATGATTCTGTGATTCTCAGTTATTCTGTCAGGAGGTACCTGAAGGAACGTTACTGGTAGAAAAACTTTTCTATAGCAGTAGCCAAATTCATAGTGCGCTACAATTCCATTCAGATACTGTATGTTTGATGTTATTAATTGAATCATTTTTCCCAGGCTTTGTCCAGGGCATAGGAATGCTATTCATAGTAAAAGTAACCTGAATTTTGCAGGTAGGCTTATAATACTGTATTTAAAGAAGCAGTTGTTGTCTGCAGAAAAGTACGTTAACCGCAGCTGGATCCACTTGTGAACCATCTATGGTGGGGATGCTCAGCTCTTTGACGACTGAGATCGGGTTGAGCTACAGAGTTTTGGTGGGTTACAGAAGTTAATGACACGTTGCATTGCAACTGGATGGAAATGGCCCAGGGATCAATGTGTAATTTTAGTATGGAATATCAAGAGGATGAAAAATGGAATTAGCAGTGTAATGTGATCTAAGGGTAATAGACATAACTATTTGCCAGCGTATTCAGTCTTTCTGTTTGAGGGCAGTTTCATTTCCAGTTAAAATATTTCTCTCATTTCTTCTTGATGTTATTCCCAATACAGTTTGTGTTTAAAATGATAGTTTGTTGAAACAAGAGATGTTCATGTGGAAGGTGGTGATTTTAACTAATTCCAGAGGGGTGCCTGATTTCCAAAGAAAGCATTTCAGAATCAGGTCTCATCTAAAGTGTGGCATAAATATTAAGAGAATCTAATTTGCTTACCATAATTGAGAAAATTTCTCACTATTAAAGTTTTAGCCTTTGATTTGGGACGGTGCATTCTTATTTGTTGCTTTCTCTTTTGAATGGCATGAGAAAAGATGAATGTTAAGACATTAGTTCTTTTGATTCTGAGTATCTGTTTCTAATTTAATTAATTGAGCCTTTTTAGCTCATCAGTACCTTTTTTGCTAATGCGCACACATCAGAAGAACACCTGCTGTTTATAAACATCTTAATAATTTGGAATTTTAGCTTACGCTTATGTGCAGTGTTTTGTTCAGATATTTCACTAAACCGCTGGTAATAAGTAAAATGTTTTGCTGGCTTCTGCTGTGCCTACATGTGTGTAGGCACATGAACATCTGGGTTTGATCTGTATATAGGAAGCATTTTACCTATAGCAGCAGTGCTTACTTCTCTGGAAGCTACTTAAATGTCCTGCTTACAATTTCACAAATTAATGCAAGTATAGTAATAATAGGTGATGATATGCAATACAGAGAGGAAACTATTCTCCTTGAAGTTTTTCAAACCTGTTGGTTGCTTGAAAAGCACTGATTTTCTAGGAGTTTATTAATTGAAGCGTTTTGGATAATTAAGATTAGCCACTAAAACATTTTTTAATTTATTTATTTTTTTCAAAATTCACACCTGAAAATGAATCTTAATCTTTACAAATGTATTAAAAATGCAGGATAATTTTAGCTGTCTAACTTGGCTTAGTACTTATTATTCCTAACACAGTTTGTATCTAAAATGATGATTTGTCAAAACAAGAGCTATTCCTGTGGAAGGGGGTGAAGAGTGCAAATGTTTTGAAGAAAGCTTTCTAGAATTATTTGGGATAAATATTAAAATATGTAATGTAGTAACAGCAGTAGCTCTATGAGAGTTAATCACCACACATTGTGTTCTCATGTCTGTCCAAATGACAGAATTATAATACAGAGGTACAGTGATTCATATTATTCAGATGAGTATTAAATCAGTAACATTTTCCATGTGTGGAGGAAGCAGGCTACTTCTGTTCAGTATCTTATGCCCAAATACAGAAGAAGACAGACAACTGAAGAAGTTCTTCCTAAAAACTGCTTTCTAATAACTACATTTTCCGAAGCATACTATCCCACTGTCTTTTGGTAAACATAGTTCAGTAACATTTTAATTACGTGGAATTGCTCTACCTGTGAAAGCAGCTCTTTGCTTGTTTTGAATATACCTTGGGACTGAACTTGAAATCACATTTTCTTTTGTACCTCAGTGTTAATCTTACCTTGCATGTGGTACACATTGCCCTTTTGGGAAATAATGTTGAAAATGTTATCGATGGAGTTTGAATCTAAAAATCAATTTATATTAAACTGATGTGAAAAGAAATGTATTGAAACAAGCATGTACAAGACAGCCTGAGCTTTTCATCCTACGAGCTGTTTCAGAGATTTTTTTTTAGCAATAGCAATGTGGCTTAGGCAGCAGCATCCCTTAAGTAATATTCTGAGTTATTTTGATTTATTTCAGGTTTCCTTTCTCAAATTCCTTCCATTCCACTTTGATTTTGGTCTAGAAGTATTGCCAAAGTAAGTGAGTGATCAGGATGTTCCTCAGAAGAAGCCTTCCGTAGCATAGGCTCCTCTTTGCATTCACAGATTCGTGTGTGTGTGTGTATATATATACTTATATATCACCTTGGAAAGGTTAGATGACATTACCTGTTTTCCTGTGCATGCCTATTTCAGCCTGTTGTTTTTTTCTTAATAGTTTAACACAAATTTGTGCATTCAAATGCCAGAATCATTCATATAAGTACATACTTTCCGTAGTATGAGAGAAAACAGGAATATTTAACTTCCAGAGAATGTTGTGGGAATATTAATGCAATGTAGGAGGCCTAATCTCTGGAAAGTACAGAGACTTGCTCTGAGGCAAAAAGAGTAAGGACTAATAAAGTCATCCTTTTAGAGAATACAATGTAGTCTTCTATTTCTAAAAAGTAAGAGAAGCAGTGCATCAACATTGTTCAGAACATTGAATTTAATCCTGAAACATCATTACCTAACTCTTATCTTCTGATGCTATCATAATATGATGGAGCCATAATTCTGTGCTTCATTCAGTGATAATCCAGGCGACATTGCCATCTACATTGTAGTGAATTATATTTTTTTTTCAAGTAATCCAAGTAGCAAAATAAAAAAATATATGAAGATTACGGGGATCCATTAGTGTAAGTACAGTTTCTTTGCAAACATTGATGTAATTGGAAAATTCAGCAACCGCAAGTGTTCTATTCTGTATTTTACTCCCCCTCACCTCAGTAATATGGTTGAGCTTGTTTTTAAAGCTCAGATGTTTAGATCGCTTCCCAAAAGCAATGTTAGAAAGTTAAACCAAGGGCTAGAAAGAGTATTACTCTATTAACTATAAACAGTAGTGCAGAATTAAGAAATATTTTGGAAATGTACATGTATAGACAAAGGATTTTTTTGTTTGTTTAATAAAATGATTAATAGGGTTTTGCAGATAGTACACTCAAAGCTATTAAATAATTTAATTTCTATGCAATATAAATACCAGGTTGCCATGACATTATAGATACTTCAAAGCAGCTTTTGTTACTGAAACTGCTGCTGTTAAGAACTTGCAGTCTAAACAGAGATTGCATTCCTATTTTCCAGATGACAACAATGAATTTTTAGAACCCTTTTAATTAGCTTTTTTTAACACTTTCTACAGCAAAATGTCAAATACAAGTAAATTAAATATAACAAAACAAGTTAGAAATACGTGTACAAACACAAACACTAATAAGGAAGAGCAAGGTTATAAGGGGCTATGACTAGAACTTCAAAAGAATTAAAGGACAGACTCAAAAATTGTCTTACTTGAAAACAATTATTTTTTTTTCATCTGTGGAGTAAGAATTCAGACTGAGCAGCCATGCTTCTCGGAAAAGGGTAACTGCAAAGGCTTCCTGAAGGCCTAAAACTGAAGAACCAAAGCTGTATAGTTTAAGCTTTATATATCTCTTGGTTTAGAAATCAAATCATTTAGCAACCCTTTAATGCCAGGTTGGAAATGACTGCATGACAGTGATGCAAGAAAATATTTTTTTAAGCCAAACCAAATCTTTCTCCATAATTTTAATACTTGTAAGGGAGGTAGTTTTCTTTATTCTGAAGGTGAGACTTGTGATGAGATAGTGTTTGTCTTCTCCAATGTGCTTTAATTAACAGCTCTTTCTAAAACAATACTTAGCAGCTCAGTTCTTCCTGAGTGCTGTGTGCCTGTGAACCTTAAGACAGACTTAATTTCACTGATGAACCTATAACCACGTATGGTCTTGAGAACGTCAGGATCGATCCAAGGGTGACCCTTTGCCTTTGGTCAGCTCACAGAATACTTGCCCAGAGAAAACATCTCCAGCTTTCTTGTTGCTGAATGCTCATCTCAACAGCCTCCTCTCAGATTGCCTCGAGATGGGCGACATAGGTGACAGGCATTTTGGTAAGACACGTTGCTGCAATAGCTCTGAAGAGAACACCATTGAGCAGCACGTCACAAATCCTTCTCACCCACTGCGGTTTCTTGTGACAGATTTTAAAAATATGGATTTTTCTTCCCTCATCCCTGTAGCTAAAATGTGAATTATCATGCAAGTATACTGCTGTGTTACAATACAAGTGAGGATGCTGTAATCAAAGGCAGTTATCAGAGGTCAGGACTGTTCAGGAGCAGCACACTTTTTGTGGATGTCGGTTCTCGACTGACTCATGTTGATCCTGCCTTTGTGAGGGGGGAGATCAGTTCAAAACTACCTGTGGAAAAGGTTTATGGCTCTAACATAACACCTAGTGTTGCAGCATCGGTAACAACATAGCAAATCTTAGTGAAAGACTTTACAGGAGAGGAACGGGATTGCTTTTTAAAACAAAACTGTTGTGACTCATCAATCCTCACCCACATACTCCTGAGCACTAGGACGCAAGTCTCTGTATGCCCTGCTTGGAAGTCCAGTGCCCAGGTGCTCATCATACCCAGGCAGCCTGCCCAGTCCAGATCTGTTCACTGAACTCTGGGGAGCATGAGGGGCCTATTACCAAGCACTGCTCACCATCCTGGGATTCCCCAGGCTGGCAGTGCCTGCAGGTCTGGGGGACCCTCTCTGTCCTCTGCTGGAGCCCACTGGGATGACTCTCCTTCCTGAGAGCCATCAGGATCTCTTGGCTACCTCTCTCCTGGGTGTCTGTAGAAGCAGTGTGTGGGATTTACTGATCAGCTGACATAGGTGATGTTACATCCTGCTGCTTTGACAACCCTTCTCTAGGGTCTGCTCTTTTTGAGGCTCCCACGCCCACCTGGCTCCATCGTCCCTGTCCTAGTGCTTATTTTAGCATAAGAAAACAACTCTTCTTGCTGCTGAATGCTGTGTACTGATGGCTTTCTAATTCACTGCTACATTACGCTGTGGTATTTGCAACCCTCACCTACACATTTCATTAATTCTTAGGTCAGTTATGTGGCAGCTCAGCTGAAACGGAGCGGGAATGACCTGTGATGGAGAGCACACCTGAGGACATGCTTCAGGCAGAGTGGACAGGTCTAGCATTTTGCCTGGACTGATGTCTTACTCGTGTGCTGTCTGTGCTTCTTGCCACGTCTTATGATTGGTACCAGATGGACAACATGGCCCGTGATTCCTTGCAGAAGGGCTTGCCTATCGTGGGGAGCAACGGCAGCCAGGATCTTTTGTAGTCCATGTTCACCTGTAGTTTGAGTAAGATGGGGGTGCACAAGCATGAGACTTTTCTGGGAGAGACCAGCTCAGGTAAGAACAGATGAAGTGCAGAAATTTATTTTTGGTTTTATTTATGGATTATCTTAATATCATCCTTCAGAGTCTATTATTTTCTTCATTGCCTGTATAATTGTATCCTGATTTTGTTCCTGAGCCCTGAAACCTTATTTTGTCTTACTGTTAACTAAGTAGCCTGGAAGGCTCTTAGGAGGACCCTTCTTAAATGAAACTGAATTTCTTTGCAGTTTGTAAAGGTGCTGGTAGATGATCTCTCCTTTAACACCACATTTTGACATTTTCATGAAAATTTCTGGCAGCCTTGAGCTTCAGCAGTTTTTCTCTAACTTCCTCAAGTTGGATGCTAGAACTAAAAGCTGCTTCTTCTGAAATTTTTTTCTGTCCTTAGTGGCAGTTTAATAGGAACTTTCAACAGAGCCTGCTGTTACGAGTACATCTCCGTGGAGAGATTCGTTTTGGACAGACAAATCACAACAGCTACAGCTAAAATCTTTGCGTTCTGACTGATAGTTAATCTAAAAGGAGGCTTTTAATTCTTTTCTTCTTTTTTTCTTTTTTCATTTTTTTTTTTTTCTTTTCTAAAAGATCTATCCCTAAAAGACGTGTGCTCGTTCATTGTCCTAGACACGCAGGAACACAGTCAAGATGCAAGGGATATGATTTAATTAGGCTTCAGCTGTACCAACTCATCTGGGAAGTATCCAGTACTAATTCAAATAGGGCAGGTCATGATTCTTCTCTGGTGGAAGCCTGGATTGCTTCCTGATTAATGTTATTGTCTACCTGTTGAAGAAGTGGCCTGGTACCAAAAGCCTTTACATACCACATGGGTGCTGGCATTTTTAATTACAGATGCAACTGCTCTCTGTGTCAGGGTGGAAAGAGGGAGGGAAGGGGAAGGAAAGAACATTATGATAGTTCTGTGAGGATTAGATTTGTTATCTTGTCTTGAGAAGTTAAAAAGAAAAACAAAAAAAAACCCCAAAAAACTATTATTCTTTCTTAAAAACAGCTACTCGTCATTGCTTTATTAGAATGCTTAGCAATATTTCCCGACATCTAAAAATAAAAGCCAATCTATGCCAACTTTGCTGTAGGGAGATTAAACCATAACTGAAACTAAAACCAAGGTCCTGATCGTATTTCTTTGGCAGCCTCGAGCCTGTAAGCAGAAAATAGACATCTTCTTACATGTCAAGTAAGTGCTAGTTATTTGTTTCCCTGAAAGAAATAGTTATTCTGTTCCTGTGCTTTCTGCACCCCCGCAGCTGCTGCTTCCTGAACATTTCTCTTAAATGAAGTAATTTCACCAGTGGCTAGTGTGCTTGGAGTATGTACTGATAACTGATACAAAAGACATGAGAGTTATAGATTTTGTTGAGGGTAAGAGGGAGCTGGAGCAGGTAGTGGCTGTGAAAGATACCTGCTAAATCTTACGGTAATTTTGCTAAATGAAACAAAAATTTCAGACAGAACTAAGCACTCACTAACCTTCACAGGATTTAGGCATTTTGTATTGGCTTGAATTCCATGGTTGGTTTTTCTATACTTACATAGAAAAATTCATTCTTGCCCAAATGAACGTAAACGATGCAGCCTTACATGAAACGTTCAAAAGGACAAGCAATATTTCCTCTTGCAACGAAGTTTCAGTTTAAGTAATAAACAAAAAGACTGTTGATTCATTATATTGATGAAACTAACTCAGTGGAATTCCTGTAATGAGAATGTTTGCTTTCTACTGCTGCTTTCTAGTTTAGGAAATATTTTGGTTCATTAGAGATAACATCTGGTCAGCTGTAAGAAGTTTTTCTTACTTCAAAAATGTTTCTTTATGGGATGCTTTGCTAATGCAGATGCTTCCACTGGCAACTGGTTCTAAACAGAGGATAATGGATTCATCTATCAAGGGAAATGGCGTATGTATTTCAATCTCTTGCCACCAAAGTTATAAGGATTTCATGTAAATGTGAGAAGAAAGGAGTAGAACAGATGACTTCAGGCTTGTTTAATGCTCTTTCTCTGCTTTTTCAACTCCAGGCATATGAGAATCTTGTCTATTTAGCTTCTAATATTGATACATATTTTAGGAACTCGGTGTACGATTGGTTTTGCTAAAAGCCCTATCAAGCCTTCTGTTATACATACTATTTGCTTGAGGATGTTGTTTCATTTATTCCTCTGCTTGAACTAAAATGCCCGAGCTAGTATTTCCAGTCTCTCAAGGAATCTTGTCACCTCCCTGCCTATGCTCGTTGCTGGGAACACTTAGCTTGGTAATTGGAGAGATAGATACATCAGATTCAATAGTCAATCTGTTTCATCCATTGGGGTTTAGCTTTCCTTTCGGTGATCTTGTCTGTGGTTTCAAAGGTAGCTCACCTCAAGAATATCAAATTATCTGTCAATTATAGTTTTCACTGATCCTAAAGTCTGACATGCTACTGAACAATGTGGGGGGTTTTGATGCATCTTGTGCTTTGCTCTTTTTGCCAGACGTTAGTTTCAGCAGCGGTTTGATTTTTGTCATGCTGCAGCTTCTTTTTTTTTTCCCTTCCTTTTTTGTAGGATTTCTTTCACCCAGCACAATTGTAATTCAGTCTTCTGCTAGTTTTCATTGCTTCCCTAGATTTTTTTCACTTACTGTCACTGAATTGGCATTACAGCAGAAAGGATTCCATTTTATATCTAATAGCTGAGTCTTTTTATTAAGTACAATTTTTTTTTTTGTATACGTGTAATATACAGAGTTACACACCTGGGGAAAATATATTATCAGAATGTTATTAATGTAGCAAAGTAACTCATTTAAAATGTAGGAGAGAGATACCAGAATGAAGATTTTTTCCATGCAAGCTTAATTGGCCTTTCCATGTCTGATATCTTCTCTGATTAGATGATGATTCTCTATTTTTCACTTTCAGAGTCCACGCACAGGTCTCACTTCATTCCCATATGTGCAGATATTCACGGTATTGTCATTATCGTGCAGACAGAAAGGGTGATGTCAGGGGCTACAGCTTTTTACAGATCATGGATCCTACCTCTGGGGGCTTAGGTGGTTGCTTTAGGAACGGAGAAACTCAGCGGGGAGGCTGGCTTGTTGTCCGTGGGGCTGGGTGCACACCTAAGCGTGCCTGGCTAGAGGAACGGCACCTATTTCACCTGCTTTGAGGCTGATAAAATGACGCTTGCTGCTAGGGGAAAAACAAGCAAGCAAATCCAGTAGAGAATTTCTAAGCAAGTTAACGTTGCCTTCATTTTAGGGGTGTAGCAGTGAGATGCTGCGAATTTAGGTTGAAAATTTGAGGTAGAAAAGTTGTTGAATCAGAGAATTGACTTGCCTGGAGAAAGTGATTTTGCGTACTTCAAGAACTGCTCTCCCCGCCTCCCAGTCTAACTGAACAGTCGGTTCAACCAAAACTCTACCTCTCGGACTGAGCACCCTGAAAAGCTAATTAATGCATGCTTGCAATAACTTTGATTGATATACTTATCCAGTATTAAGTGGCAATTCTGTGGGAAGATTCCGGGTTTCTAATGTAGCACTTGACTGCGCTATCTTGACTGCGCTAATGTTCTCAACAGGTAACGGCACAGAAGTCCGTGTGTAAGATAAAACGGGGTCAGTAATTTATTCTCCTTTGTATGCTTTTCTCAGTATCTTAGGAACAAGAAGCACATTTTTTCAGTGAGACCAAAAACTATTTCTTAGGTAACAAAAGACTGGTGTGACTCTTGAAACCCTGTGGAATTCCAAAATCTGGAATAGATGCTTTTTGTCTGTGGTAAATCTATTTTACCATCTCTGATACTTGTGACCTTGTCCTGCCTCTGCTTTCTGCTCCCTTCCTCTGTTCCCTTATGATTCCAGTCCCATCCTTTCCCTACGCCATCTGGTCCTTAAATTTACGTCAGTGTTGTTTAAATATATACCCTCCTGGTTTTACAACGAAATAGAATTGTAAAATGTCAATAGAAAACGATAGGATTTTTCATTGTTATTTTCTGCTTTACTAATAATTTCTCAAAGCAGAATTCAGATGCTGTTTTTCAGTTCTAATCCGTATTTATCAATTTTCATACTAGAACTATTGCTTTGTGAGCTTTACAGTCTTAGCCCGTTGCTATTCGATGTGCCTCTTTCTGCTCTCCCAGAAGCTAACTTCTCAAAAACGCAACCATGAAAAAAACCCCAAGAAAGATATGCTAGTAGCATCTTGAAGAATGCCTTACTTCACTTGTCCCTTGTAGCGTGGACAAGAAACTCTTGTGTCATTCTGACGTTGAGTAAGGCTGCCCAGAAAAATCGGTTTATCGTTAGATCCATAAGGAAGTAAAAGATGTGTAATTTTGCTCTAGGAGTTTCAGACATCTTTCCATATTGGCACATGCTGCATTGTAGTGTAGTGTGTTGTAGGTATCTCTTTTCACCCTTGTTTCAGAATACCTAACATTCTCTCACTGAAATAAAACACCAAACCCCCTCTTTACAATTCACTTGAGTAGAGGGCGAAAGGGAGGCAGTNNNAGAGAGGGGGAAAGGGGGGGTGTTTTTTTTTTTTTTTTTTTTTTTTTTTTTTTTTTTTTTTTTTGGAATGGTTTTGATAGCAGACACAGTGGACTCATTATTCTATTGGAAAGCATGAATCCAGCAATCAACCTGAGATATTTTGAAATTATATTAGGTAGGTGAAAAGGGTCACATTTTCCTACACCTGCTATTCGTAAGCAAGGAAATCGCAGCTGTTTCTAGTCTGTGTGTAAGTTCACACATATAATGTATGCTTCTTTCAATTAATGTATATTACTAGTTAATTTGAAGAAATCCCTCTGTCTTTAAATAATTAAGACAAAGATCAAATATGCCTGACTTCTGACTCTTAAAATTGCACATTGTCTTATTTGCCTAGTAGGTATTAAGCCATAAGGTGAAAATCAACAACTAGATGTATAACTTTCGCATACAGTGTATGTGGGTAAGAAGTAGAACACTATATAATCCTGAATAGAAATGTGGTAGTTGAAGGTTGTTTCACGATTGCATGGAGGAAATAAAAAGCAAGGGTATGTGCTGTGTATTTTCTGAATTTTGCTAAGAATTAGGGAACAACCTGGAATCCTTGCCTTCACTCAGATTGCCAGCCCTCGAAGCCTCTCGTGAAGTGGGTCACACCATCTTTTTCCTTTTTTTCTCCTACCACAAAGAAAATGATCAAAGATGTTTTTCTGAACATGGTACATAAATTCCTTCTGCTTCCTGCTTCAGGTGTGCAGGTGCTTTTCTGCAGCTGTTTTTCGTTCCTCAAGCAGATCAACGCTGTACTGCTTACAGTTGCATGGTGCATCCGTTGCTTCTACAAGGGAGGATTAGTAAAAGCAGTCGATGCTACTTTTTGTTTGTTTGGGGTTTTTTGATCTTCATTGTTCTTCTGTCTACTTTGAACTTGTGCCAGTAGCATACAGTAGGGTGTTACATGCTTGTCAGGCAAGTTACTCTACTAATTTGTGAAACAGTTCTAGGCAGGATTATCAAAATAGGGCTCGGGACTGTATGGGGTTTTTTTTTCCCCCCTAACTAAATCTTTATTACAACTACTGTTTCTTTCACATTAACCAGAACAATCAGGAATGATGTGCTAAGAGTGTGGATTCAGTTTTGGTGTGATGAATCCTAGTATCTGCTTCAGAAGGTTCATTGCCTTTTTATAAGTAGCCTTTCAGTCCATTTGAAGTATTTAAAATAATTTCTTTCCCTTTAGAAATACATTTTGCTGCTGAATTGTGTTATACAGAAGTGAGTTGATTTATGTAAATGACTGTTCTGCATGTTGGAGATAATAATAAATATATAAATAAATTAACCGTTTCAGACGTCTGTGACAATTTCTAAATGAAACAGCGGGAATAGTTAAACTGAAAAAAATGAGAAAAGTAATACGTACCTTTCAGTTCTTTAAATTTAAATGTAAAATGCTACTTCAAAAGGCAAAAGTAAATCTCACACCTTTGGAGTTTTAAATCGCTGTTTTGCTATTTAGCCTGTCAGTTGTTTAAGTTAATTAGCTTAATTTCCTGATTTGTATTTCCATAAACCCAACTACACAATAGAATATTACTTCTGAGCAGTCCATGCTGATGGAAGCTGCCTTGCACTGACAATGCTGTCTTGAAAGTTTGACCCCTTAGAGTCAGGCTCCTTTTAAGTAAAAAGTTCCATACTCTTCACCTGGATTCAATTCTATGGGACTTGGAGGTTTCTAAATAGATAGAAGTGCCCAATCTGCGACATTGGAGAAAGTCTGAAGGATAAGAGGTAGTACCTAATTTTTCAAGCTTTACGTAATGGGACAAAATATTTAACTCTGTTTTCAGGAATTTCGAGGTGATGTTTCACTTGTCAGGATAGAATCAACTCCTGACCAGCTCTGTGTAGTAGAATGCAGACCTGTCCTAAAGATAGAGGTGTATTGCACCTAAGGATCCGAGTCCTTTAGGATTTTAGCTTTTATCCTTTTTCTTGGGAGTTGCCCCATCCCCTATTTCTTCATCAGTCTTTAGCTTTCATTAGCAGGAACTTTCCCTCTCTTGCTAATTTTTAATCTAGAAATACTCTTGCAAATACGAGATAGGCAACTAGAAACCTACAGCAGATTCTGTTTCTCCACATTAGTAGGTGTGTTTTTCCTACACTCTTAAGAAATCCATGTACACACAAAGATCTAGTCCAGAATATGTCTGAGAGTGTTTTTAGCAGATTTATTTTTCTTGTTTTCCTCCTTATTTTCTCTTAAGCCATAAAATAAGATCTCAAGAGAAGCTTTCTCCACATAGAATATCTTTTTTTCAGCAAATTACTGTCTGCCTTTAATCCTGCAATGCGTAATTGAAAACTAAAAATGTGATCAATAAGTTCGCAACAGGTTCAGGTAAATACAGTAGGATTACTTTTCTCCTTTCCCTCCTGAATTTAATTCAAATTGTTTCGATACCTTCCCTCTGAAAGAAAAATACCTTTTGGAAGAGTTCGGTTTTCAGGCCTGATGTTTTATGTAGGCAAAAGCATCTGAAAGTAGAAGATTCACGTAACCACAAAGCTACATTTCAGGATCTCTAGCTATTCTCTGTCAAATGTAGAATATGCAGTACTAATGTCATTGTTGATTCTGGCTTACGGGCATCTATATAATTTTTTTTTTATTAGCTCAGAGTAAGATTTAATTTTTTAAGTTAAAGAAAGGAGTAAGATTTGACTTCCATTCTTATCCTTGCTACTCATTGTCTCTTGTTCATTGTCTTTTCCTTTTGCAACATAGCTAATGTAGTCGAGTGGGTAGGGAATACACAGAGTCCATAACGCATGCTTTTTGCTTATTTCCATTGATTTCTCCTTCCATTCCATGCAAGCTGATTTTCCCTGTTACTATTTAAGGTGCATTTTTAATTTTATTTTTTTTAAAAAGAAAAAACTAGTTTACATAAATGTAAAAGCGCGACTCAAAATTCATTAGAGTTGAGTTTTAATCAGGTGTTTTTATCTTGTTTCTTAATAGTCAGCTGCTTGCATGGATTCTTTTAGTTAACTCTGAGGAGGAAAATGTTAGATTATTTTTAGTACACTGATTTGTGCTGAGATGATTATATGGAGATTATTATTTGGAAGCCCTGAGTTAGCTTTTTAAGGCTATGAAAGAATGACTTAAAGTCAGGTTTTAATTGAATTGGTTATTTTTGGTTTGCAGATCATTTTTTCTAAACCACGATTACAAAAGACATAAGGTTAATAGAGAAAATAAATGTAATTACTAAATGAGCTGATACAATTGGGGGAAAAAATTCAGGCAGGTTTTTAGGCACACAAACTCTCTTTGCCTCACTCATGACAATGAAAGTATTTCTGGCTAGGATTTTTCTGAATTACCAAACAGCCTGCATAATCTTTTTTCTTGTATTAAACCAGGTTTCTTGTTTTATCTTGTTATCTCCAACCATTAATATCATATACTGTGTTCTTTGTTTTGTCATAGCAGGATTTTCAGGCTATCAAAAAGTAACAGACTGGGGGACATGTCTCATCAGAGAGTTTGATCATACTGAACTAAGTAGTCAGTGATACAACTTCATGTGTACGAAGTGGTTTACTTCATCTTTCCACACCACGAATAAAGACTAGTAATGAAAATTAACCACACATCAAGTAGTGAACACTGCCTGCCTCACCCACTGCTAGAAAGACCGCAAGAGAGAAAGGCCATTAAATACATCTTTTGTGAGATAACCATCCCCCAAACTGTGCTGTTACTCCCACATAAACCTTCAGAAGATGAAAAACTATAGAATCAGTCTTTGAATTCTTTAGCCACCTCCAAAATTAACAGAAAAATAAAAATACTTTCAAAATACTAAAAAATTTCTTGCAAATAGGTGAGTACAATTTGCATGAAAAGCTTCTGTCAGTCCAGCTGGAAAAAGTGAAGTAGTGTTTATTCGTAACCATTACATCTGAGATATTATTCTGTCGTAATATAACGAATGTGCTTTTCAGACAGCGCAGATGAGATGAGATTTCACGCCCCCCC